>CM068368.1:324944962-324987462 GCA_034769895.1 Magicicada septendecula
CGTTTTTGGTTAGAGGAAAGGGGTAGTTTACAGGCAACGTTTTATGTTTTAAAAGGGTATTTTATATGGCAAACGATAAGAGCCTCAAATTTAAACAGAATCAAATACGTTTTAGCATACAGTCCAGATTTCTTGAGTACTAAAGACCTATTGTTTTTGGTGAAGATCGTTTAAGGGAAAGGGTTAGTTTACCGGCCACGTTGTTTGTTTTATCAAGGGTATTTTGTATGGCAAACGATAACAACCGCAAATTCAAACAGAAGCATATAATATTTTACATACAGCCCTGAATTGTAGAGTTCTCAATACATGTCCTTTTTGGTAAAGATCGGTTAAGGGAAATGGGTAGTTTACCAGAAACGGTTTTTTATAAAGGGTAATTTTTACTTCCATATTCCTTAAGGAATGGAAGTATGGTGACGGCAAAAAAAATCGTGTTCGAGATTATTGCAGATTCTGATTCTACTACACTCTAAACATGAAAAAAAGTCGTTTTCCGAAATGTGTCTGTGTGTCTGTCTGTCTGTCTGTCTGTCTGTCTGTCTGTCTGTCTGTCTGTGTGTCTATCTGTCTGTAGATTTTTTTCTATGGCAAACGATAACTGCCGCAAATTCAAACAGAATCAAATAATGTTTTGCATGCAGCCCTGATTTGCAGAGTACTCGCGACCTATTGTTTTTGGTGAAGATCGGTTGAGGAAAAGGGGTAGTTTACCAGCAACGGTTTTTTTTTAGCAAGGGTAATTTTGTTTGTTTGGAAAACGATAACAGCCGCAAATTCAAACAGAATCAAATAATGTTTCGCATACAGCTCTGAATTGTAGAGTTCTCAAGATCTGTTGATTTTGGTGAAGATCGGTTAAGGGAAAGGGGTAGTTTACCTGTAACGTTTTATGTTTTAACAAGGGTATTTCCTATGGCAAACGATAACAGCCGCAAATTCAAACAGAATCAAAAGATTATTTGCATACAGCCCTAAATTGTAGAGTTCTCAAGACCTGTTGTTTTTGGTGAAGTTCGGTTGATGGAAAGGGGTAGTTTACCAGCAACGTTTTTTTAACAAGGGTATTTTCTATGGCAAACGATAACAGCTGCAAATTCAAACAGAATCAAATAATGTTTTGTATACAGCCCTGATTTATAGAGTACTCAAGACCTTTTGTTTTTGGTGAAGATCGGTTAAGGGAAAGGGGTAGTTTACCGGTAACGTTTTATGTTTTAACAAGGGTATTTCCTATGGCAAACGATAACAGCCGCAAATTCAAACAGAATCAAAAGATTATTTGCATACGTCCCTAAATTGTAGATTTCTCAAGACCTATTGTTTTTGGTGAAGATCGGTTGAGGGAAAGGGGTAGTTTACCTGCAACGTTTTTTTAACAATGGTATTTTATATGGCAAACGATAACAGCCGCAAATTCAAACAGAATCAAATAATTTTTTGCATTCGTCCCTGAATTGTAGAGGTCTCAATGACTTTCGATTTTGGTGAAGATCGGTTAAGGGGAAGGGGTAGTTTACCTGCAACCTTTTAGGTTTTAACAAGAGTAAAGTACTTGAAAATTTATTTGAACTTTTTGAAACAATGGTAATTGTTAAAAATAAAATAATTTTGTTGCCAGGCAATAAAATTATAATTTTTTAATTTTAATGTAATATAATATTTTTCATTTAATACAGCAATAAAAAGGCAGGTAAGACACAGCCTGGCTGTTTGGCTGAAAATGATTTTAAATATAAATCTTAGAATATGGAAGTCATGTATGGTTCTCCATACCGATATTTACTTCCATATTCCTTAAGGAATGGAAGTATGGTGATGGCAAAAAAAATCGTGTTCGAGATTATTGCAGATTCTGATTCTACTACACTCAAAACATGAAAAAAAGTCGTTTTCCGAAAAGTGTCTGTGTGTCTGTCTGTCTGTCTGTCTGTCTGTCTGTCTGTCTGTCTGTCTGTCTGTCTGTCTGTCTGTCTGTCTGTAGATTTGTTTTCTATGGCAAACGATAACAGCCGCAAATTCAAACAGAATCAGAAGATTATTTGCATACAGCTCTAAATTGTAGAGTTCTCAAGACCTGTTGTTTTTGGTGAAGATCGGTTGCGGGAAAGGGGTAGTTTACCGGCAACGTTTTTTTAACAAGGGTATTTTCTATGGCAAACGATAACAGCCGCAAATTCAAACAGAATCAAATAATGTTTTGCATACAGCCCTGATTTGTAGTGTACTCAAGACCTGTTGTTTTTGGTGAAGATCGGTTAAGGGGAAGGGGTAGTTTACCAGCAACGATTTTTTTATCAAGCGTATTTCCTATGGCAAACGATAACAGCCGCAAATTCGAACAGAATCAAATAATTTTCTGCATACAGCCCTGATTTCTAGAGTACTCAAGACTTGTCGGTTTTGGTGAAGATCGGTTGAGGGGAAGGGGTAGTTTACCAGCAACATTTTTTATCAAGCGTATTTTTTTCTATGGCAAACGATAACTGCCGCAAATTCAAACAGAATCAAATAACTTTTTTCCATACAGCCCTGATTTGTAGAGTACTCGTGACCTGTTGTTTTTGGAGAAGATCGGTTGAGGGCAAGGGGTAGTTTACCAGCAACGGTTTTTTTTTATCAAGATAATTTTTTCTTTTTTGGCAAACGATAACAGCCGCAAATTCAAACAGAATGAAAAGATTATTTGCATGCAGCCCTAAATTGTAGAGTTCTCAAGACCTGTTGTTTTTGGTGAAGATCGGTTGAGGGAAAGGGGTAGTTTACCAGCAACGTTTTTTTATCAAGCGTATTTTCTATGGCAAACAATAACTGCCGCAAATTCAAACAGAATCAAACACTTTTTTGCATACGTCCCTGAATTGTAGAGGTCTGAAGGGCTTTCGATTTTGGTGAAGATCGGTTGAGGGGAAGGGGTAGTTTACCAGCAACGGTTTTTTATAAAGGTTAATTTTTACTTCCATATTCCTTAAGGAAATGGAAGTATGGTGATGGCAAAAAAAATCGTGTTCGAGATTATTGCAGATTCTGATTGTCCTACACTCAAAACATTAAAAAAAGTCGTTTTCCGAAATGTGTGCGTGCGTGCGTGCGTGCGTGCGTGCGTGCGTGCGTGCGTGCGTGCGTGCGTGCGTGCGTGCGTGCGTGCGTGCGTGCGTGCGTGTGTGTGTGTGTGTGTGTGTGTGTGTGTGTGTGTGTGTGTGTGTGTGTGTGTGTGTGTGTGTGTGTGTGTGTGTGTGTGTGTGTGTGTGGATTTTTTTTTGTCCGCAAATTCAAACAGAATCAAATAATTTTTTGCATACTGCCCTGATTTGTAGAGTACTCACGACCTATTGTTTTTGGTGAAGATCGGTTGAGGGAAAGGGGTAGTTTACCAGCAACATTTTTTTTATCAAGGGTAATTTTGTGTGTTTGGCAAACGATAACAGCCGCAAATTCAAACAGAATCAAATAATGTTTCGCATAAAGCCCAGAATTGTAGAGTTCTCAAGATCTGCTGATTTTGGTAAAGATCGGTTAAGGGAAGGGATAGTTTAGCTTTAACGTTTTATGTTTTACCAAGGGTATTTTCTATCGCAAACGATAACAGCCGCAAATTCAATCATAATCAAATAATGTTTGCATACTGCGTTGAATTGTAGAGTTTTAAAGACCTTTCGTTTTTGGTGAAGATCGGTTAGAGGAAAGGGGTAGTTTACAGGCAACGTTTTATGTTTTAAAAGGGTATTTTATATGGCAAACGATAAGAGCCTCAAATTTAAACAGAATCAAATACGTTTTAGCATACAGTCCAGATTTCTTGAGTACTAAAGACCTATTGTTTTTGGTAAAGATCGGTTAAGGGAAATGGGTAGTTTACCAGAAACGGTTTTTTATAAAGGGTAATTTTTACTTCCATATTCCTTAAGGAATGGAAGTATGGTGACGGCAAAAAAAATCGTGTTCGAGATTATTGCAGATTCTGATTCTACTACACTCTAAACATGAAAAAAAGTCGTTTTCCGAAAAGTGTCTGTGTGTCTGTCTGTCTGTCTGTCTGTCTGTCTGTCTGTCTGTCTGTCTGTGTGTCTATCTGTCTGTAGATTTTTTTCTATGGCAAACGATAACTGCCGCAAATTCAAACAGAATCAAATAATGTTTTGCATGCAGCCCTGATTTGCAGAGCACTCGCGACCTATTGTTTTTGGTGAAGATCGGTTGAGGGAAAGGGGTAGTTTACCAGCAACGGTTTTTTTTTAGCAAGGGTAATTTTGTTTGTTTGGAAAACGATAACAGCCGCAAATTCAAACAGAATCAAATAATGTTTCGCATACAGCTCTGAATTGTAGAGTTCTCAAGATCTGTTGATTTTGGTGAAGATCGGTTAAGGGAAAGGGGTAGTTTACCTGTAACGTTTTATGTTTTAACAAGGGTATTTCCTATGGCAAACGATAACAGCCGCAAATTCAAACAGAATCAAAAGATTATTTGCATACAGCCCTAAATTGTAGAGTTCTCAAGACCTGTTGTTTTTGGTGAAGTTCGGTTGAGGGAAAGGGGTAGTTTACCTGCAACGTTTTTTTAACAAGGGTATTTTTTATGGCAAACGATAACAGCTGCAAATTCAAACAGAATCAAATAATTTTTTGCATACGTCCCTGATTTGTAGAGTACTCAATGACTTTCGATTTTGGTGAAGATCGGTTAAGGGGAAGGGGTAGTTTACCTGCAACCTTTTACGTTTTAACAAGAGTAAAGTACTTGAAAATTTATTTAAACTTTTTGAAACAATGGTAATTGTTAAAAATAAAATAATTTTGTTGCCAGGCAATAAAATTATAATTTTTTAATTTTAATGTAATATAATATTTTTCATTTAATACAGCAATAAAAAGGCAGGTAAGACACAGCCTGGCTGTTTGGCTGAAAATGATTTTAAATATAAATCTTAGAATATGGAAGTCATGTATGGTTCTCCATACCGATATTTACTTCCATATTCCTTAAGGAATGGAAGTATGGTGATGGCAAAAAAAATCGTGTTCGAGATTATTGCAGATTCTGATTCTACTACACTCAAAACATGAAAAAAAGTCGTTTTCCGAAAAGTGTCTGTGTGTCTGTCTGTCTATCTGTCTGTCTGTCTGTCTATAAATTTTTTTTCTATGGCAAACGATAACTGCCGCAAATTCAAACAGAATCAAATAATTTTTTGCATGCAGCTCTGATTTGCAGAGTACTCGCGACCAATTGTTTTTGGTGAAGATCGGTTGAGGGAAAGGGGTAGTTTACCTGCAACGGTTTTTTTTTAGCAAGGGTAATTTTGTTTGTTTGGAAAACGATAACAGCCGCAAATTCAAACAGAATCAAATAATGTTTCGCATACAGCCCTGAATTGTAGAGTTCTCAAGATCTGTTGATTTTGGTGAAGATCGGTTAAGGGAAAGGGGTAGTTTACCTGTAACGTTTTATGTTTTAACAAGGGTATTTCCTATGGCAAACGCTAACAGCCGCAAATTCAAACAGAATCAAAAGATTATTTGCATACAGCCCTAAATTGTAGAGTTCTCAAGACCTGTTGTTTTTGGTGAAGTTCGGTTGAGGGAAAGGGGTAGTTTACCTGCAACGTTTTTTTAACAAGGGTATTTTCTATGGCAAACGATAACAGCTGCAAATTCAAACAGAATCAAATAATGTTTTGTATACAGCCCTGATTTGTAGAGTACTCAAGACCTTTTGTTTTTGGTGAAGATCGGTTAAGGGAAAGGGGTAGTTTACCGGTAACGTTTTATGTTTTAACAAGGGTATTTCCTATGGCAAACGATAACAGCCGCAAATTCAAACAGAATCAAAAGATTATTTGCATACGTCCCTAGATTGTAGATTTCTCAAGACCTATTGTTTTTGGTGAAGATCGGTTGAGGGAAAGGGGTAGTTTACCTGCAACGTTTTTTTAACAATGGTATTTTATATGGCAAACGATAACAGCCGCAAATTCAAACAGAATCAAATAATTTTTTGCATTCGTCCCTGAATTGTAGAGGTCTCTATGACTTTCGATTTTGGTGAAGATCGGTTAAGGGGAAGGGGTAGTTTACCTGCAACCTTTTACGTTTTAACAAGAGTAAAGTACTTGAAAATTTATTTAAACTTTTTGAAACAATGGTAATTGTTAAAAATAAAATAATTTTGTTGCCAGGCAATAAAATTATAATTTTTTAATTTTAATGTAATATAATATTTTTCATTTAATACAGCAATAAAAAGGCAGGTAAGACACAGCCTGGCTGTTTGGCTGAAAATGATTTTAAATATAAATCTTAGAATATGGAAGTCATGTATGGTTCTCCATACCGATATTTACTTCCATATTCCTTAAGGAATGGAAGTATGGTGATGGCAAAAAAAATCGTGTTCGAGATTATTGCAGATTCTGATTCTACTACACTCAAAACATGAAAAAAAGTCGTTTTCCGAAAAGTGTCTGTGTGTCTGTCTGTCTGCCTGTCTGTCTGTCTGTCTGTCTGTAGATTTTTTTTCTATGGCAAACGATAACTGCCGCAAATTCAAACAGAATCAAATAATTTTTTGCATGCAGCACTGATTTGCAGAGTACTCGCGACCTGTTGTTTTTGGTGAAGATCGGTTGAGGGAAAGGGGTAGTTTACCTGCAACGGTTTTTTTTTAGCAAGGGTAATTTTGTTTGTTTGGAAAACGATAACAGCCGCAAATTCAAAGAGAATCAAATAATGTTTCGCATACAGCCCTGAATTGTAGGGTTCTCAAGATCTGTTGATTTTGGTGAAGATCGGTTAAGGGAAAGGGGTAGTTTACCTGTAACGTTTTATGTTTTAACAAGGGTATTTCCTATGGCAAACGCTAACAGCCGCAAATTCAAACAGAATCAAAAGATTATTTGCATACTGCCCTAAATTGTAGAGTTCTCAAGACCTGTTGTTTTTGGTGAAGTTCGGTTGAGGAAAAGGGGTAGTTTACCTGCAACGTTTTTTTAACAAGGGTATTTTCTATGGCAAACGATAACAGCTGCAAATTCAAACAGAATCAAATAATGTTTTGTATACAGCCCTGATTTGTAGAGTACTCAAGACCTTTTGTTTTTGGTGAAGATCGGTTAAGGGAAAGGGGTAGTTTACCGGTAACGTTTTATGTTTTAACAAGGGTATTTCCTATGGCAAACGATAACAGCCGCAAATTCAAACAGAATCAAAAGATTATTTGCATACGTCCCTAAATTGTAGATTTCTCAAGACCTATTGTTTTTGGTGAAGATCGGTTGAGGGAAAGGGGTAGTTTACCTGAAACGTTTTTTTAACAATGGTATTTTATATGGCAAACGATAACAGCCGCAAATTCAAACAGAATCAAATAATTTTTTGCATTCGTCCCTGAATTGTAGAGGTCTCAATGACTTTCGATTTTGGTGAAGATCGGTTAAGGGGAAGGGGTAGTTTACCTGCAACCTTTTACGTTTTAACAAGAGTAAAGTACTTGAAAATTTATTTAAACTTTTTGAAACAATGGTAATTGTTAAAAATAAAATAATTTTGTTGCCAGGCAATAAAATTATAATTTTTTAATTTTAATGTAATATAATATTTTTCATTTAATACAGCAATAAAAAGGCAGGTAAGACACAGCCTGGCTGTTTGGCTGAAAATGATTTTAAATATAAATCTTAGAATATGGAAGTCATGTATGGTTCTCCATACCGATATTTACTTCCATATTCCTTAAGGAATGGAAGTATGGTGATGGCAAAAAAAATCGTGTTCGAGATTATTGCAGATTCTGATTCTACTACACTCAAAACATGAAAAAAAGTCGTTTTCCGAAAAGTGTCTGTGTGTCTGTCTGTCTGTCTGTCTGTCTGTCTGTCTGTAGATTTTTTTTTTATGGCAAACGATAACTGCCGCAAATTCAAGCAGAATCAAAAGATTATTTGCATACAGCCCTAAATTGTAGCGTTCTCAAGACCTATTCTTTTTGGTGAAGATCGGTTGAGGGAAAGGGGTAGTTTACCTGCAACGTTTTTTTAACAAGGGTATTTTCTATGGCAAACGATAACAGCCGCAAATTCAAACAGAATCAAATAATGTTTTGCATACGTCCCTGAATTGTAGAGTTCTCAATGTCTTTCTATTTTGGTGAAGATCGGTTAAGGGGAAGGGGTAGTTTACCGGCAACCTTTTACGTTTTAACAAGAGTAAAGTACTTGAAAATTTATTTAAACTTTTTGAAACAATGGTAATTGTTAAAAATAAAATAATTTTGTTGCCAGGCAATAAAATTATAATTTTTCCATTTTAATGTAATATAATATTTTTCACTTAATACAGCAATAAAAAGGCAGGTAAGACACAGCCTGGCTGTTTGGCTGAAAATGATTTTAAATATAAATCTTAGAATATGGAAGTCGTGTATGGTTCTCCATACCGATATTTACTTCCATATTCCTTAAGGAATGGAAGTATGGTGATGGCAAAAAAAATCGTGTTTGAGATCGTTTTTGGTGAAGATCGGTTAAGGGGAAGGGGTAGTTTACCAGCAACCTTTTACGTTTTAACAAGAGTAAAGTACTTGAAAATTTATTTAAACTTTTTGAAACAAAGGATAACAGCCGCAAATTCAAACAGAATCAAAAGATTATTTGCATAAAGCCCTAAATTGTAGTGTTCTCAAGACCTCTTGTTTTTGGTGAAGATCGGTTGAGGGAAAGGGGTAGTTTACCAGCAACGTTTTGTTAACAAGGGTATTTTCTATGGCAAACGATAACAGCCGCAAATTCAAACAGAATCAAATAATGTTTTGTATACAGCCCTGATTTGCAGAGTACTCAAGACCTTTTGTTTTTGGTGAAGATCGGTTAAGGGGAAGGGGTAGTTTACCAGCAACCTTTTACGTTTTAACAAGAGTAAAGTACTTGAAAATTTATTTAAACTTTTTGAAACAAACGATAACAGCCGCAAATTCAAACAGAATCAAATAATGTTTTGCATACTCCCCTGATTTGTAGTGTACTCAAGACCTGTTGTTTTTGGTGAAGATCGGTTAAGGGGAAGGGGTATTTTACCAGCAACGATTTTTTTATCAAGCGTATTTTCTATGGCAAACGATAACAGCCGCAAATTCGAACAGAATCAAATACTTTTCTGCATACAGCCCTGATTTGTAGAGTACTCAAGACCTATTGTTTTTGGTGAAGATCGGTTGAGGGGAAGAGGTAGTTTACCGGCATCATTTTTTTACAAGCGTATTTTTTTCTATGGCAAACGATAACTGCCGCAAATTCAAACAGAATCAAATAATTTTTTGCATACAGCCCTGATTTGTAGACTACTCGTGACCTGTTGTTTTTGGTGAAGATCGGTTGAGGGCAAGGGGTAGTTTACCGGCAACGGTTTTTTGTTATCAAGATAATTTTTTCTTTTTTTGCAAACGATAACAGCCGCAAATTCAAACAGAATCAAAAGATTACTTGCATGCAGCCCTAAATTGTAGAGTTCTCAAGACCTATTGTTTTTGGTGAAGATCGGTTGAGGGAAAGGGGTAGTTTACCAGCAACGTTTTTTTAACAAGGGTATTTTTTATGGCAAACGATAACAGCCGCAAATTCAAACAGAATCAAATAATGTTTTGTATACAGCCCTGATTTGCAGTGTACTCAAGACCTTTTTTTTTTGGTGAAGATCGGTTGGGGGGAAGGGGTAGTTTACCAGCAACCTTTTACGTTTTAACAAGAGTAAAGTACTTGAAAATATATTTAAACTTTATGAAACAAACGATAACAGCCGCAAATTCAAACAGAATCAAAAGATTATTTGCATACTGCCCTAAATTGTAGAGTTCTCAAGACCTGTTGTTTTTGGTGAAGATCGGTTGAGGGAAAGGGGTAGTTTACCGGCAACGTTTTTTTAACAAGGGTATTTTCTATGGCAAACGATAACAGCCGCAAATTCAAACAGAATCAAATAATGTTTTGCATACAACCCTGACTTGTAGTGTACTCAAGACCTGTTGTTTTTGGTGAAGATCGGTTAAGGGGAAGGGGTAGTTTACCAGCAACGATTTTTTTATCAAGCGTATTTCCTATGGCAAACGATAACAGCCGCAAATTCGAACAGAATCAAATAATTTTCTGCATACTGCCCTGATTTGTAGAGTACTCAAGACTTGTTGGTTTTGGTGAAGATCGGTTGAGGGGAAGGGATAGTTTACCAGCAACATTTTTTATCAAGCGTATTTTTACTTCCATATTCCTTAAGGAATGGAAGTATGGTGATGGCAAAAAAAATCGTGTTCGAGATTATTGCAGATTCTGATTCTACTAGACTCAAAACATGAAAAAAAGTCGTTTTCCGAAAAGTGTCTGTGTGTCTGTCTGTCTGTCTGTCTGTCTGTCTGTGTGTCTGTCTGTCTGTAGATTTTTTTTTCTATGGCAAACCATAACTGCCGCAAATTCAAACAGAATCAAATAATTGTTTGCATGCAGGCCTGATTTGCAGAGTACTCGCGACCTATTGTATTTGGTGAATATCGGTTAAGGGAAAGGGGTAGTTTACCGGCAACGGTTTTTTTTTAGCAAGGGTAATTTTGTTTGTTTGGCAAACGATAACAGCCGCAAATTCAAACAGAATCAAATAATGTTTCGCATACAGCCCTGAATTGTAGAGTTCTCAAGACCTATTGTTTTTGGTGAAGATCGGTTAAGGGAAAGGGGTAGTTTACCCGTGACGTTTTATGTTTTAACAAGGGTATTTCCTATGGCAAACGATAACAGCCGCAAATTCAAACAGAATGAAAAGATTATTTGCATACAGCCCTAAATTGTAGAGTTCTCAAGACCTTTTGTTTTTGGTGAAGATCGGTTAAGGGAAAGGGGTAGTTTACCTACAACGTTTTTTTAACAAGGGTATTTTCTATGGCAAACGATAACAGCCGCAAATTCAAACAGAATCAAATAATTTTCTGCATACAGCCCTGATTTGTGGAGTACTCAAGACCTGTTGTTTTTGGTGATGATCGGTTGAGGGGAAGGGGTAGTTTACCAGCAACGTTTTTTATCATGCGTATTTTCTACGGCAAACGACAACTGCCGCAAATTCAAACAGAATCAAATAATTTTTTGCACACAGCCCTGATTTGTAGAGTACTCGCGACCTATTGTTTTTGGTGAAGATCGGTTGAGGGGAAGGGGTAGTTTACCAGCAACGGTTTTTTTTATCAAGGGAAATTTTTTTTTTGGCAAACGATAACAGCCGCAAATTCAAACAGAATCAAATAATGTTTCGCATACAGCCCTGAATTGTAGATTTATCAAGACCTATTGTTTTTGGTGAAGATCGGTTGAGGGAAAGGGCTAGTTTACCTGCAACGTTTTTTTAACAAGGGTATTTTCTATGGCAAACGATAACAGCCGCAAATTCAAACAGAATCAAATAATGTTTTGCATACAGTCCTGATTTGTAGAGTACTCAAGACCTGTCGTTTTTGGTGAAGATCGGTTAAGGGGAAGGGGTAGTTTACCAGCAACGTTTTTTTATCAAGCGTATTTTCTATGGCAAACGATAACAGCCGCAAATTCAAACAGAATCAAATAATTTTTTGCATACGTCCCTGAATTGTAGAGGTCTCAATGACTTTCGATTTTGGTGAAGATCGGTTAAGGGGAAGGGGTAGTTTACCAGCAAACTTATACGTTTTAACAAGAGTAAAGTACTTGAAAATTTATTTAAACTTTTTGAAACAATGGTAATTGTTAAAAATAAAATAATTTTGTTGTCAGGCAATAAAATTATAATTTTTTCATTTTAATGTAATATAATATTTTTCGTTTAATACAGCAATAAAAAGGCAGGTAAGACACAGCCTGGCTGTTTGGCTGAAAATGATTTTAAATATAAATCTTAGAATATGGAAGTCATGTATGGTTCTCCATACCGATATTTTCTATGGCAAACGATAACTGCCGCAAATTCAAACAGAATCAAATAACTTTTTTCCATACAGCCCTGATTTGTAGAGTACTCGTGACCTGTTGTTTTTGGAGAAGATCGGTTGAGGGCAAGGGGTAGTTTACCTGCAACGGTTTTTTTTTATCAAGATAATTTTTTCTTTTTGGCAAACGATAACAGCCGCAAATTCAAACAGAATCAAAAGATTATTTGCATGCAGCCCTAAATTGTAGAGTTCTCAAGACCTGTTGTTTTTGGTGAAGATCGGTTGAGAGAAAGGGGTAGTTTACCAGCAACGTTTTTTTATCAAGCGTATTTTTTTTGGCAAACGATAACTGCCGCAAATTCAAACAGAATCAAATACTTTTTGCATACTGCCCTGATTTGTAGAGGTCTGAAGGACTTTCGATTTTGGTGAAGATCGGTTGGGGGGAAGGGGTAGTTTACCAGCAACGGTTTTTTATAAAGGGTAATTTTTACTTCCATGTTCCTTAAGGAAATGGAAGTATGGTGATGGCAAAAAAATCGTGTTCGAGATTATTGCAGATTCTGATTGTACTACACTCAAAACATGAAAAAAAGTCGTTTTCCGAAATGTGTGTGTGTGTGTGTGTGTGTGTGTGTGTGTGTGTGTGTGTGTGTGTGTGTGTGTGTGTGTGTGTGTGTGTGTGTGTGTGTGTGTGTGTGTGTGTGTGTGTGTGTGTGTGTGTGTGTGGGTTTAGATTTTTTTTTGTCCGCAAATTCAAACAGAATCAAATAATTTTTGGCATACTGCCCTGATTTGTAGAGTACTCACGACCTATTGTTTTTGGTGAAGATCGGTTGAGGGAAAGGGGTAGTTTACCAGCAACATTTTTTTTAACAAGGGTAATTTTGTGTGTTTGGCAAACGATAACAGCCGCAAATTCAAACAGAATCAAATAATGTTTCGCATAAAGCCCAGAATTGTAGTGTTCTCAAGATCTGCTGATTTTGGTAAAGATCGGTTAAGGGAAGGGGGTAGTTTAGCTTTAACGTTTTATGTTTTACCAAGGGTATTTTCTATGGCAAACGATAACAGCCGCAAATTCAATCATAATCAAATAATGTTTTGCATACGGCGTTGAATTTTAGAGTTTTCAAGACCTTTCGTTTTTGGTGAAGATCGGTTAGAGGAAAGGGGTAGTTTACAGACAACGTTTTATGTTTTAAAAGGGTATTTTATATGGCAAACGATAAGAGCCTCAAATTTCAACAGAATCAAATACTTTTAGCATACAGTCCAGATTTCTTGAGTACTAAAGACCTATTGTTTTTGGTGAAGATCGTTTAAGGGAAAGGGGTAGTTTACCGGCCACGTTGTTTGTTTTATCAAGGGTATTTTGTATGCCAAACGATAACAACCGCAAATTCAAACAGAAGCATATAATATTTTACATACAGCCCTGAATTGTAGAGTTCTCAATACATGTCCTTTTTGGTAAAGATCGGTTAAGGGAAATGGGTAGTTTACCAGCAACGGTTTTTTATAAAGGGTAATTTTTACTTCCATATTCCTTAAGGAATGGAAGTATGGTGATGGCAAAAAAAATCGTGTTTGAGATTATTGCAGATTCTGATTATACTACACTCAAAACATGAAAAAAAGTCGTATTCCGAAAAGTGTCTGTGTGTGTGTCTGTCTGTCTGTCTGTCTGTCTGTCTGTGTGTCTGTGTGTCTGTAGATTTTTTTTCTATGGCAAACGATAACTGCCGCAAAATCAACCAGAATCAAATAATTGTTTGCATACAGCACTGATTTGCAGAGTACTCGCGATCTATTGTTTTTGGTGAAGATCGGTTGAGGGAAAGGGGTAGTTTACCAGCAACGGTTTTTTTTTTAGCAAGGGTAATTTTGTTTGTTTGGCAAACGATAACAGCCGCAAATTCAAACAGAATCAAATAATGTTTCGCATACAGCCCTGAATTGTTGAGTTCTCAAGATCTGTTGATTTTGGTGAAGATCGGTTAAGGGAATGGGGTAGTTTACCGGTAACGTTTTATGTTTTAACAACGGTATTTCCTATGGCAAACGATAACAGCCGCAAATTCAAACAGAATCAAAAGATTATTTGCATACAGCCCTAAAGTGCAGAGTTCTCAAGACCTGTTGTTTTTGGTGAAGATCGGTTGAGGGAAAGGGGTAGTTTACCAGCGACGTTTTCTTAACAAGGGTATTTTCTATGGCAAACGATAACACCCGCAAATTCAAACAGAATCAAATAATGTTTTGTATACAGCCCTGATTTGCAGTGTACTCAAGACCTTTTGTTTTTGGTGAAGATCGGTTAAGGGGAAGGGGTAGTTTACCAGCAACCTTTTACGTTTTAATAAGAGTAAAGTACTTGAAAATTTATTTAAACTTTTTGAAACAAAGGATAACAGCCGCAAATTCAAACAGAATCAAAAGATTATTTGCATAAAGCCCTAAATTGTAGTGTTCTCAAGACCTCTTGTTTTTGGTGAAGATCGGTTGAGGGAAAGGGGTAGTTTACCAGCAACGTTTTGTTAACAAGGGTATTTTCTATGGCAAACGATAACAGCCGCAAATTCAAACAGAATCAAATAATGTTTTGTATACAGCCCTGATTTGCAGAGTACTCAAGACCTTTTGTTTTTGGTGAAGTCGGTTAAGGGGAAGGGGTAGTTTACCAGCAACCTTTTACGTTTTAACATGAGTAAAGTACTTGAAAATTTATTTAAACTTTTTGAAACAAACGATAACAGCCGCAAATTCAAACAGAATCAAAAGATTATTTGCATACAGCCCTAAATTGTAGAGTTCTCAAGACCTATTGTTTTTGGTGAAGATCGGTTGAGGGAAAGGGGTAGTTTACCGGCAACGTTTTTTTAACAAGGGTATTTTATATGGCAAACGATAACAGCCGCAAATTCAAACAGAATCAAATAATGTTTTGCATACACCCCTGATTTGTAGTGTACTCAAGACCTGTTGTTTTTGGTGAAGATCGGTTAAGGGGAAGGGGTATTTTACCAGCAACGATTTTTTTATCAAGCGTATTTTCTATGGCAAACGATAACAGCCGCAAATTCGAACAGAATCAAATAATTTTCTGCATACAGCCATGATTTGTAGAGTACTCAAGACCTATTGTTTTTGGTGAAGATCGGTTGAGGGGAAGGGGTAGTTTACCGGCATCATTTTTTTACAAGCGTATTTTTTTCTATGGCAAACGATAACTGCCGCAAATTCAAACAGAATCAAATAATTTTTTGCATACAGCCCTGATTTGTAGACTACTCGTGACCTCTTGTTTTTGGTGAAGATCGGTTGAGGGCAAGGGGTAGTTTACTGGCAACGGTTTTTTTTTATCAAGATAATTTTTTCTTTTTTTGCAAACGATAACAGCCGCAAATTCAAACAGAATCAAAAGATTACTTGCATGCCGCCCTAAATTGTAGAGTTCTCAAGACCTATTGTTTTTGGTGAAGATCGGTTGAGGGAAAGGGGTAGTTTACCAGCAACGTTTTTTTAACAAGGGTATTTTTTATGGCAAACGATAACAGCCGCAAATTCAAACAGAATCAAATAATGTTTTGTATACAGCCCTGATTTGCAGTGTACTCAAGACCTTTTGTTTTTGGTGAAGATCGGTTGGTGGGAAGGGGTAGTTTACCAGCAACCTTTCACGTTTTAACAAGAGTAAAGTACTTGAAAATATATTTAAACTTTATGAAACAAACGATAACAGCCGCAAATTCAAACAGAATCAAAAGATTATTTGCATACAGCCCTATATTGTAGAGTTCTCAAGACCTGTTGTTTTTGGTGAAGATCGGTTAAGGGAAAGGGGTAGTTTACCGGCAACGTTTTTTTAACAAGGGTATTTTATATGGCAAACGATAACAGCCGCAAATTCAAACAGAATCAAATAATGTTTTGCATACAACCCTGACTTGTAGTGTACTCAAGACCTGTTGTTTTTGGTGAAGATCGGTTAAGGGGAAGGGGTAGTTTACCAGCAACGATTTTTTTATCAAGCGTATTTCTTATGGCAAACGATAACAGCCGCAAATTCGAACAGAATCAAATAATTTTCTGCATACTGCCCTGATTTGTAGAGTACTCAAGACTTGTTGGTTTTGGTGAAGATCGGTTGAGGGCAAGGGGTAGTTTACCTGCAACGGTTTTTTTTTATCAAGATAATTTTTTCTTTTTTGGCAAACGATAACAGCCGCAAATTCAAACAGAATCAAAAGATTATTTGCATGCAGCCCTAAATTGTAGAGTTCTCAAGACCTGTTGTTTTTGGTGAAGATCGGTTGAGAGAAAGGGGTAGTTTACCAGCAACGTTTTTTTATCAAGCGTATTTTTTTTGGCAAACGATAACTGCCGCAAATTCAAACAGAATCAAACACTTTTTTGCATACGTCCCTGCATTGTAGAGGTCTGAAGGACTTTCGATTTTGGTGAAGATCGGTTGAGGGGAAGGGGTAGTTTACCTGCAACGGTTTTTTATAAAGGGTAATTTTACTTCCATATTCCTTAAGGAATGGAAGTATGGTGATGGCAAAATATCGGTATGGAGAACCATACATGACTTCCATATTCTAAGATTTATATTTAAAATCATTTTCAGCCAAACAGCCAGGCTGTGTCTTACCTGCCTTTTTATTGCTGTATTAAATGAAAAATATTATATTACATTAAAATTAAAAAATTATAATTTTATTGCCTGGCAACAAAATTATTTTATTTTTAACAATTACCATTGTTTCAAAAAGTTTAAATAAATTTTCAAGTACTTTACTCTTGTTAAAACGTAAAAGGTTGCAGGTAAACTACCCCTTCCCCTTAACCGATCTTCACCAAAATCGAAATTCATTGAGACCTCTACAATTCAGGGACGAATGCAAAAAATTATTTGATTCTGTTTGAATTTGCGGCTGTTATCGTTTGCCATATAAAATACCATTGTTAAAAAAACGTTGCTGGTAAACTACCCCTTTCCCTCAACCGATCTTCACCAAAAACAAAAGGTCTTGAGAACTCTACAATTTAGGGACGTATGCAAATAATCTTTTGATTCTGTTTGAATTTGCGGCTGTTATCGTTTGCCATAGGAAATACCCTTGTTAAAACATAAAACGTTACAGGTAAACTACCCCTTTCCCTTAACCGATCTTCACCAAAAACAAAAGGTCTTGAGTACTCTACAAATCAGGGCTGTATGCAAAACATTATTTGATTCTGTTTGAATTTGCAGCTGTTATCGTTTGCCATAGAAAATACCCTTGTTAAAAAAACGTTGCAGGTAAACTACCCCTTTCCCTCAACCGAACTTCACCAAAAACAACAGGTCTTGAGAACTCTACAATTTAGGGCTGTATGCAAATAATCTTTTGATTCTGTTTGAATTTGCGGCTGTTATCGTTTGCCATAGGAAATACCCTTGTTAAAACATAAAACGTTACAGGTAAACTACCCCTTTCCCTTAACCGATCTTCACCAAAATCAATAGATCTTGAGAACTCTACAATTCAGGGCTGTATGCGAAACATTATTTGATTCTGTTTGAATTTGCGGCTGTTATCGTTTTCCAAACAAACAAAATTACCCTTGCTAAAAAAAAACCGTTGCTGGTAAACTACCCCTTTCCCTCAACCGATCTTCACCAAAAACAATAGGTCGCGAGTACTCTGCAAATCAGGGCTGCATGCAAAACATTATTTGATTCTGTTTGAATTTGCGGCAGTTATCGTTTGCCATAGAAAAAAAATCTACAGACAGACAGACACACAGACAGACAGACAGACAGACAGACTGACAGACAGACAGACAGACAGACAGACACACACACAGACACTTTTCGGAAAACGACTTTTTTTCATGTTTAGAGTGTAGTAGAATCAGAATCTGCAATAATCTCGAACACGATTTTTTTTGCCGTCACCATACTTCCATTCCTTAAGGAATATGGAAGTAAAAAAATCGTGTTCGAGATTATTGCAGATTCTGATTCTACTACACTCAAAACATGAAAAAAAGTCGTTTTCCGAAAAGTGTCTGTGTGTGTGTCTGTCTGTGTGTCTGTGTGTCTGTGTGTCTGTCTGTCTGTAGATTTTTTTTCTATGGCAAACGATAACTGCCGCAAATTCAAACAGAATCAAATAATTGTTTGCATACAGCTCTGATTTGCAGAGTACTCGCGACCTGTTGTTTTTGGTGAAGATCGGTTAAGGGGAAGGGGTAGTTTACCAGCACCGTTTTTTTATCAAGCGTATTTTATATGGCAAACGATAACAGCCGCAAATTCAAGCAGAATCAAATAAGTTTTTGCATACGTCCCTGAATTGTAGAGGTCTCAAGGACTTTCGATTTTGGTGAAGATCGGTTAAGGGGAAGGGGTAGTTTACCTGCAACCTTTTACGTTTTAACAAGAGTAAAGTACTTGAAAATTTATTTAAACTTTTTGAAACAATGGTAATTGTTAAAAATAAAATAATTTTGTTTCCAGGCAATAAAATTAAATTTTTTTAATTTTAATGTAATATAATATTTTTCATTTAATACGGCAATAAAAAGGCAGGTAAGACACAAACACACAATTCACGTTATTTCTGGCCTCACTCATGTTTATTTTCTTACGTTTGCACGCTTTTTAAATGGAAAGTGCCGAAACCCACACCAACATAACGCGTGCAAGCCGAAAAAATGGACATCAATTTGCTTACTGGCGAAGCTAGTAGTTAATGAATGGGTAGGCAAAAATCTTATCTTAAATTTTTTTTAAGGAATCACTAAAAGGACGGTGGGTCAAATCGGACGCTGAGGTAGAGTTTGCTGTAACCGAATGGTTCCACAAACAGCCGTAAGAATTTTACTAGCAGGGAATCTACAGGTTAGCGCAACAGTGGAACTCATGTCTTAATGTTATTGGAGACTTCTTTTAAAATCGTTGAATAAAAAATGCTTTACAGCTCTATACGTGTGTCTATTGAACAATCCTTGTATTAGTCATACACAATAATACAACTGATTGAACTTCAAATTTTTAAACTTGATTAGTTTCTATATATATGTTTAATGTTACAAATAATTCAAATAACAATCTTGATCATCTGTTAGTTCAGCGGAATAACAGTGACACTTTTAATAACCGCATAAAATAAACACTTAGAAACAACACAGGCGCTTTAACTTAACTGTTTGGACCACAGAAGTGAGGAATGCCTCAACGCTCTATGTGTACAGCGCGGGACAATCCCCCCCCCCACACTTCCCTATCACACCACTACATTGCTTACATACGATGTATACAAAAAACGCTGAGGCAAGTTCAGGTTGCCTCATTCGCTTTAAACGAACTATGCCGAATCTCACCTGTCACCATCTAGCGGTGGCTCAATAAAGCACGTTTCGGTTTAATAATTTGACAGTCACAATAACAATGTATAATCTTTACGTTATGTAGTTCATACGTATTTATAATTTTTATTCTACAGAATTTTTTAGGGTAGGCATTGAATCAATTGCCTCCATGTAACTTCGCCACTGATATATATGTGTACAACGTTATCGGCAACAAAGAAGTAGTTTTTGTTAAAATTCCTTCCGGGATATTTGGCCGTAGTCCAATGTTTTCTACAAAACCAGACATTTCGGCTATGCCATCGACTTCCATCATCAGTGAAAATCGAGTGCGATAACGTGAGGTGGTATACGTTAGTGACCACAGTACTGTGGTTAAGGCTGAAGCAGTAAGTAGAAAGAAGTAGTTTCTATGGTAATATTTCATTTCGAAAATGATTTTAAATATAAATCTTAGAATATGGAAATCATGTATGGTTCTCCATACCGATATTTTACTTCCATGTTCCTTAAGGAAATGGAAGTATGGTGATGGCAAAAAAAATCGTGTTCGAGATTATTGCAGATTCTGATTGTACTACACTCAAAACATGAAAAAAAGTCGTTTTCCGAAATGTGTGTGTGTGTGTGTGTGTGTGTGTGTGTGTGTGTGTGTGTGTGTGTGTGTGTGTGTGTGTGTGTGTGTGTGTGTGTGTGTGTGTGTGTGTGTGGATTTTTTTTTTGTCCGCAAATTCAAACAGAATCAAATAATTTTTTGCATACTGCCCTGATTTGTAGAGGTCTGAAGGACTTTCGATTTTGGTAAAGATCGGTTGGGGGGAAGGGGTAGTTTACCAGCAACGGTTTTTTATAAAGGGTAATTTTTACTTCCATGTTCCGTAAGGAAATGGAAGTATGGTGATGGCAAAAAAAATCGTGTTCGAGATTATTGCAGATTCTGATTGTACTACACTCAAAACATGAAAAAAAGTTTTCCGAAATGTGTGTGTGTGTGTGTGTGTGTGTGTGTGTGTGTGTGTGTGTGTGTGTGTGTGTGTGTGTGTGTGTGTGTGTGTGTGTGTGTGTGTGTGTGTGTGTGTGTGTGTGTGTTTTTGTCCGCAAATTCAAACAGAATCAAATAATTTTTTGCATACTTGCCTGATTTGTAGAGTACTCACGACTATTGTTTTTGGTGAAGATCGGTTGAGGGAAAGGGGTAGTTTACCAGCAACATTTTTTTTATCAAGGGTAATTTTGTGTGTTTGGCAAACGATAACAGCCGCAAATTCAAACAGAATCAAATAATGTTTCGCATAAAGCCCAGAATTGTAGAGTTCTCAAGATCTGCTGATTTTGGTAAAGATCGGTTAAGGGAAGGGGTAGTTTAGCTTTAACATTTTATGTTTTACCAAGGGTATTTTCTATGGCAAACGATAACAGCCGCAAATTCAATCATAATCAAATAATGTTTTGCATACGGCGTTGAATTGTAGAGTTTTCAAGACCTTTCGTTTTTGGTGAAGATCGGTTTGAGGAAAGGGGTAGTTTACAGGCAA
The DNA here is from genome assembly GCA_034769895.1 of Magicicada septendecula. Lineage (NCBI taxonomy): Eukaryota > Metazoa > Arthropoda > Insecta > Hemiptera > Cicadidae > Magicicada > Magicicada septendecula. Next base: position 324,965,800 of record CM068368.1, read on the forward strand.
CGTTTTATGTTTTAAATGGGTATTTTATATGGCAAACGATAAGAGCCTCAAATTTCAACAGAATCAAATACGTTTTAGCATACAGTCCAGATTTCTTGAGTACTAAAGACCTATTGTTTTTGGTGAAGATCGTTTAAGGGAAATGGGTAGTTTACCGGCAACGGTTTTTTATAAAGGGTAATTTTTACTTCCATGTTCCTTAAGGAAATGGAAGTATGGTGATGGCAAAAAAAATCGTGTTCGAGATTATTGCAGATTCTGATTGTACTACACTCAAAACATGAAAAAAGTTGTTTTTCTAAAAGTGTGTGTGTGTGTGTGTGTGTGTGTGTGTGTGTGTGTGTGTGTGTGAAGATTTCCTTTTAGCAAACGATACAGCCGCAAATTCGAACAGAATCAAATAATTTTTTGCATACTGCCCTGATTTGTAGAGTGCTCACGACGTATTTTTTTTTGTGAAGATAGGTTGAGGGAAAGGGGTAGTTTACCGGCAACGTTTTTTTTTATCAAGGTTAATTTTGTTTGCTTGGCAAACGATAACAGCCGCAATTTTAAACAGAATCAAATAATGTTTCGCATGCATCCCTGAATTGTAGAGTTCTCAATACATGTCCTTTTTGGTAAAGATCGGTTAAGGGAAATGGGTAGTTTACCTGCAACGGTTTTTTATAAAGGGTAATTTTTACTTCCATATTCCTTAAGGAATGGAAGTATGGTGATGGCAAAAAAAATCGTGTTTGAGATTATTGCAGATTCTGATTCTACTACACTCAAAACATGAAAAAAAGTCGTATTCCGAAAAGTGTCTGTGTGTGTGTGTGTCTGTCTGTCTGTCTGTCTGTCTGTCTGTCAATCTGTGTGTCTGTGTGTCTGTAGATTTTTTTTCTATGGCAAACGATAACTGCCGCAAAATCAACCAGAATCAAATAATTGTTTGCATACAGCCCTGATTTGCAGAGTACTCGCGACCTATTGTTTTTGGTGAAGATCGGTTGAGGGAAAGGGGTAGTTTACCGGCAGCGGTTTTTTTTTTAGCAAGGGTAATTTTGTTTGTTTGGCAAACGATAACAGCCGCAACTTCAAACAGAATCAAATAATGTTTCGCATACAGCCCTGAATTGTAGAGTTCTCAAGATCTGTTGATTTTGGTGAAGATCGGTTAAGGGAATGGGGTAGTTTACCTGTAACGTTTTATGTTTAACAACGGTATTTCCTATGGCAAACGATAACAGCCGCAAATTCAAACAGAATCAAATAATTGTTTGCATACAGCCCTGATTTGCAGAGTTCTCAAGACCTGTTGTTTTTGGTGAAGATCGGTTGAGGGAAAGGGGTAGTTTACCAGCGACGTTTTCTTAACAAGGGTATTTTTTATGGCAAACGATAACAGCCGCAAATTCAAACAGAATCAAATAATGTTTTGTATACAGCCCTGATTTGCAGTGTACTCAAGACCTTTTGTTTTTGGTGAAGATCGGTTGAAGGAAAGGGGTAGTTTACAGGCAACGGTTTTTTAACAAGGGTATTTTTTATGGCAAACGATAACAGCCGCAAATTCAAACAGAATCAAATAATGTTTTGCATACACCCCTGATTTGTAGTGTACTCAAGACCTGTTGTTTTTGGTGAAGATCGGTTGAGGGGAAGGGGTAGTTTACCGGCATCATTTTTTATCAAGCGTATTTTTTTCTATGGCAAACGATAACTGCCGCAAATTCAAACAGAATCAAATAATTTTTTGCATACAGCCCTGATTTGTAGAGTACTCGTGACCTGTTGTTTTTGGTGAAGATCGGTTGAGGGCAAGGGGTAGTTTACCGGCAACGGTTTTTTTTTTATCAAGATAATTTTTTCTTTTTTGGCAAACGATAACAGCCGCAAATTCAAACAGAATCAAAAGATTACTTACATGCAGCCCTAAATTGTAGAGTTCTCAAGACCTATTGTTTTTGGTGAAGATCGGTTGAGGGAAAGGGGTAGTTTACCAGCAACATTTTTTTAACAAGGGTATTTTTTATGGCAAACGATAACAGCCGCAAATTCAAACAGAATCAAATAATGTTTTGCATACAGCCCTGATTTGTAGAGTACTCAAGACCTTTTGATTTGGTGAAGATCGGTTAAGGGGAAGGGGTAGTTTACCTGCAACGTTTTTTTATCAAGAGTATTTTTTATGGCAAACGATAACTGCCGCAAATTCAAACAGAATCAAACACTTTTTTGCATACGTCCCTGCATTGTACAGGTCTCAAGGACTTTCGATTTTGGTGAAGATCGGTTTCGGGGAAGGGGTAGTTTACCGGCAACGGTTTTTTATAAAGGGTAATTTTTACTTCCATGTTCCTTAAGGAAATGGAAGATATGGTGATGCCAAAAAAAATCGTGTTCGAGATTATTGCAGATTCTGATTGTACTACACTCAAAACATGAAAAAAGTTGTTTTTCGAAAAGTGTGTGTGTGTGTGTGTGTGTGTGTGTGTGTGTGTGTGTAGATTTCCTTTTAGCAAACGATACAGCCGCAAATTCGAACAGAATCAAATAATTTTTTGCATACTGACCTGATTTGTAGAGTGCTCACGACGTATTGTTTTTGGTGAAGATAGGTTGAGGGAAAGGGTTAGTTTACCGGCAACGTTTTTTTTAACAAGGTTAATTTTGTTTGCTTGGCAAACGATAACAGCCGCAATTTCAAACAGAATCAAATAGTGTTTCGCATGCAGCCCTGAGTTGTAGATTTCTCAAGATCTGTTGATTTTGGTAAAGATCGGTTAAGAGAAAGTGGTAGTTTACCAGCAACGTTTTATGTTTTAACAAGTGTATTTTTTATGGCAAACGATAACAGCCGCAAATTCAAACATAATCAAATGATGTTTTGCATACAGCCCTGTATTGTAGAGGTCTCAATACCTATTGGTGTTTGTGAAGATCGGTTAATGGAAAGGGGTAGTTTACCAGCAACGTTTTATGTTTTAAAAGGGTATTTTCTATTGCAAACGATAAGAGCCGCAAATTCAAACAGAATCAAATACGTTTTCGCATACAGGCCTGATTTGTTGAGTACTAAAGACCTATTGTTTTTGGTGAAGATCGGTTAATGGAAGGGGGTAGTTTACCAGCCACGTTTTTTGTTTTATGAAGGGTATTGCGTATGTTAAACGATAACTGCCGCAAATTGAAACAGAATCATATAATATTTTGCATACAGTCCAGAATTGTAGAGTTCTCAAGACTTACCGTTTTTGGTGAAGATCGGTTAAAGGAAAGGGGCAGTTTACCAGCAACAGTTTTTTATCTAGGGTAATTTTTGTCTATGGTAAACGATAACAGCCGCAAATTCAAACAGAATCAAATGATGTTTTGCATACAGCCCTGTATTGTAGAGTTCTCAATTCCTATTGGTGTTTATGAAGATCGGTTAAGGGAAAGGGGTAGTTTACCAGCAACGTTTTATGTTTTAAAAGTGTATTTTCTATTGCAAACGATAAGAGCCGCAAATTCAAACAGAATCAAATACGTTTTCGCATACAGCCCTGATTTGTTGAGTACTAAAGACCTATTGTTTTTGGTGAAGATCGGATAAGGGAAGGGGGTAGTTTACCAGCCACTTTTTTTGTTTTATCAAAGGTATTGCGTATGGCAAACGATAACTGCCGCAAATTCAAACAGAATCATATAATATTTTGCATACAGCCCTGAATTGTAGAGTTCTCAAGAATTGCCGTTTTTGGTGAGATCGGTTAAAGGAAAGGGGTAGTTTACCAGCAACGGTTTTTTATCAAGGGTAATTTTTACTTCCATGTTCCTTAAGGAAATGGAAGTATGGTGATGGCAAAAAAAAAATCGTGTTCGAGATTATTGCAGATTCTGATTGTACTACACTCAAAACATGAAAAAAAGTCGTTTTTCGAAATGTGTGTGTGTGTGTGTGTGTGTGTGTGTGTGTGTGCGTGTGTGTGTGTGTAGATTTTTTTTGTCCGCAAATTCAAACAGAATCAAATAATGTTTCGCATAAAGCCAAGAATTGCAGAGTTCTCAAGATCTGCTGATTTTGGTAAAGATCGGTTAAGGGAAGGGGGTAGTTTAGCTTTAACGTTTTATGTTTTACCAATGGTATTTTTTATGGCAAAACGATAACACCCGCAAATTCAAACATAATCAAATAATGTTTTGCATACAGCCCTGATTTGTAGAGTACTCAAGACCTATTGTTTTTGGTGAAGATCGGTTATGGGGAAGGGGTAGTTTACCTGCAACCTTTTACGTTTTAACAAGAGTAAAGTACTTGATAATTTATTTAAACTTTTTGAAACAATGGTAATTGTTAAAAATAAAATAATTTTGTTGCCATGCAACAAAATTATAATTTTTTCATTTTAAAGTAATATAATATTTTTTTCATTTAATACAGCAATACAAAGGCAAGTAAGACACAGCCTGGCTGTTTAATAAGATATCGTTTGCCATATAAAATACGCTTGATAAAAAAACGTAGCAGGTAAACTACCCCTTGCCCAGAACCGATCTTCACCAAAAACAGCAATTTCTGGCTGATTAATAAGATACAGCCCTGAATTGTAGAGTTCTCAATATATGTCGTTTTTGGTAAAGATCGGTTAAGGGAAATGGGTAGTTTACCTGCAACGGTTTTTTAAAAAGGGCAATTTTTACTTCCATATTCCTTAAAGAATGGAAGTATGGTGATGGCAAAAAAAATCGTGTTCGAGATTATTGCAGATTCTGATTCTACTACACTCAAAACATGAAAAAAGTCGTATTCCGAAAAGTGTCTGTGTGTGTGTCTGTCTGTCTGTGTGTCTGTAGATTTTTTTTTTTTGGCAAACTATAACTGCCGCAAAATCAACCAGAATCAATTAATTGGTTGCATACAGCTCTGATCTGCAGAGTACTCGCGACCTATTGTTTTTGGTGAAGATCGGTTGAGGGAAAGGGGTAGTTTACCGGCAACGGTTTTTTTTTAGCAAGGGCAATTTTGTTTGTTTGGCAAAAGATAACAGCCGCAAATTCAAACAGAATCAAATAATGTTTCGTATACAGCCCTGAATTGTAAAGTTCTCAAGAACTGTTGATTTTGGTGAAGATCGGTTAAGGGAAAAGGGTAGTTTACCTGTAACGTTTTATGTTTTAACAAGGGTATTTCCTATGGCAAACGATAACAGCCGCAAATTCAAACAGAATCAAAAGATTATTTGCATACAGCTCTAGAGTGCAGAGTTGTCAAGACCTTATGTTTTTGGTGAAGATTGGTTAAGGGGAAGGGGTAGTTTACCAGCAACGTTTTTTTATCAAGCGTATTTTCTATGGCAAACGATAACAGCCGCAAATTCAAACAGAATCAAATAATTTTTTGCATACGTCCCTGAATTGTAGAGGTCTCAATGACTTTCGATTTTGGTGAAGATCGGTTAAGGGGAAGGGGTAGTTTACCAGCAACCTTTTACGTTTTAACAAGAGTAAAGTACTTGAAAATTTATTTAAACTTTTTGAAACAAACGATAACAGCCGCAAATTCAAACAGAATCAAAAGATTATTTGCATAAAGCCCTAAATTGTAGAGTTCTCAAGACCTCTTGTTTTTGGTGAAGATCGGTTGAGGGAAAGGGGTAGTTTACCGGCAACGTTTTTTTAACAAGGGTATTTTCTATGGCAAACTATAACAGCCGCAAATTCAAACAGAATCAAATAATGTATTGTATACAGCCCTGATTTGCAGTGTACTCAAGACCTTTTGTTTTTGGTGAAGATCGGTTAAGGGGAAAGGGTAGTTTACCAGCAACCTTTTACGTTTTAACAAGAGATGAAAATTTATTTAAACTTTTTGAAACAAACGATAACAGCCGCAAATTCAAACATAATCAAATGATGTATTGCATACAGCCCTGTATTGTAGAGGTCTCAGTACCTATTGGTGTTTGTGAAGATCGGTTAATGGAAAGGGGTAGTTTACCAGCAACGTTTTATGTTTTAAAAGGGTATTTTATATTGCAAAGTATAACAGCCGCAAATTCATACAGAATCAAATAATGTTTTGCATACAGCCCTGACGTGTAGAGTACTCAAGACACTTTGTTTTTGGTGAAGATCGGTTAAGGCGAAGGGGTAGTTTACCCGCTACGTTTTTTTATCAAGCGTATTTTATATGGCAAACGATAACTGCCGCAAATCCAAACTGAATCAAACACTTTTTTGCATACGTCCCTGAATTGTAGAGGTCTCAAGGACTTTCGATTTTGGTGAAGATCGGTTGAGGGAAGGGGTAGTTTACAGCCATCGTTTTATGTTTTAAAAGGGTATTTTATATGGCAAACGATAAGAGCCTCAAATTTAAACAAAATCAAATACGTTTTAGCATACAGTCCAGATTTCTTGAGTACTAAAGACCTATTGTTTTTGGTGAAGATCGTTTAAGGGAAAGGGGTAGTTTACCGGCCACGTTGTTTGTTTTATCAAGGGTATTTTGTATGGCAAACGATAACAGCCGCAAATTAAAACAGAAGCATATAATATTTTACATACTGCTGATTTTGGTAAAGATCGGTTAAGGGAAGGGGGTTGTTTAGCATTAACGTTTTATATTTTACCAAGGGTATTTTCTATGGCAAATGATAACAGCCGCAAATTCAAACATAATCAAATAATGTTTTGCATACTGCCTTGAATTGTAGAGTTTTCAAGACCTTTCGTTTTTGGTGAAGTTGGGTTAGGGAAAAGGGTAGTTTACAGGCAACGTTTTATGTTTTAAAAGGGTATTTTATATGGCAAACGATAAGAGCCTCAAATTTAAACAGAATCAAATACGTTTTAGCATACAGTCCAGATTTCTTGAGTACTAAAGACCTATTGTTTTTGGTGAAGATCGTTTAAGGGAAAGGGGTAGTTTACCGGCCACGTTGTTTGTTTTATCAAGGGTATTTTGTATGGCAAACGATAACAGCCGCAAATTCAAACAGAAGCATATAATATTTTACATACAGCCCTGAATTGTAGAGTTCTCAATACATGTCGTTTTTGCTAAAGATCGGTTAAGGGAAATGGGTAGTTAACCTGCAACGGTTTTTTATAAAGGGTAATTTTTACTTCCATATTCCTTGAGGAATGGAAGTATGGTGATGGCAAAAAAAATCGTGTTCGAGATTATTGCAGATTCTGATTCTACTACACTCAAAACATGAAAAAAAGTCGTTTTCCGAAAAGTGTCTGCGTGTGTGTCTGTCTGTCTGTCTGTCTGTCTGTGTGTCTGTGTGTCTGTGTGTCTGTGTGTCTGTGTGTCTATAGATTTTTTTTCTAAGGCAAACGATAACTGCCACAAATTCAAACAGAATCAAATAATTTTTTGCATGCAGCCCTGATTTGCAGAGTACTCGCGGCCTATAGTTTTTGGTGAAGATCGGTTGAGGGAAAGGGGTAGTTTACCGGCAACGGTTTTTTTTTAGCAAGGGTAATTTTGTTTGTTTGGCAAACGATAACAGCCGCAAATTCAAACAGAATCAAATAATGTTTCGCATACAGCCCTGAATTGTAGAGTTCTCAAGATCTGTTGATTTTGGTAAAGATCGGTTAAGGGAAGGGGGTAGTTTACCAGTAACGTTTTATGTTTTAACAAGGGTATTTCCTATGGCAAACGATAACAGCCGCAAATTCAAACAGAATCAAAAGATTATTTGCATACAGCCCTAAATTGTAGAGTTCTCAAGACCTATTGCTTTTGGTGACGTTCGGTTGAGGGAAAGGGGTAGTTTACCAGCAACGTTTTTTTAACAAGGGTATTTTCTATGGCAAACGATAACAGCCGCAAATTCAAACAGAATCAAATAATGTTTTGCATACAGCCCTGATTTTGTAGAGTACTCAAGACATATTGTTTTTGGTGAAGATCGGTTAAGGGAAAGGGGTAGTTTACCAGTAACGTTTTATGTTTTAACAAGGGTATTTCCTATGGCAAACGATAACAGCCGCAAATTCAAACAGAATCAAAAGATTATTTGCATACAGCCCTAAATTGTAGAGTTCTCAAGACCTGTTGTTTTTGGTGAAGATCGGTTGAGGGAAAGGGGTAGTTTACCTACAACGTTTTTTTAACTAGGGTATTTTCTATGGCAAACGATAACAGCCGCAAATTCAAACAGAATCAAATAATTTTTTGCATACGTCCCTTAATTGTAGAGCTCTCAACGACTTTCGATTTTGGTGAAGATCGGTTAAGGGGAAGGGGTAGTTTACCTGCAACCTTTTACGTTTTAACAAGAGTAAAGTACTTTAAAAATTTATTTAAACTTTTTGAAACAATGGTAATTGTTAAAAATAAAATAATTTTGTTGCCAGCCAATAAAATTATAATTTTTTCATTTTAATGTAATATAATATTTTTCATTTAATACAGCAATAAAAAGGCAGGTAAGACACAGCCTGGCTGTTTGGCTGAAAATGATTTTAAATATAAATCTTAGAATATGGAAGTCATGTATGGTTCTCCATACCGATATTTACTTCCATGTTCCTTAACGAAATGGAAGTATGGTGATGGCAACAAAAATCGTGATCGAGATTATTGCAGATTCTGATTGTACTACACTCAAAACATGAAAAAAGTTGTTTTTCGAAAAGCGCGCGCGCGCGCGCGTGTGTGTGTGTGTGTGTGTGTGTGTGTGTGTGTGTGTGTGTGTGTGTGTGTGTGTGTGTGTGTGTGTGTGTAGATTTCCTTTTAACAAACGATACAGCCGCAAATTCGAACAGAATCAAATATTTTTTTGCATACTGCCCTGATTTGTAGAGTGCTCACGACGTATTGTTTTTGGTGAAGATAGGTTGAGGGAAAGGGGTAGTTTACCGGCAACGTTTTTTTTTTATCAAGGTTAATTTTGTTTGCTTGGCAAACGATAACAGCCGCAATTTCAAACAGAATCAAATAATGTTTCGCATGCAGCCCTGAGTTGTAGATTTCTCAAGATCTGTTGATTTTGGTAAAGATCGGTTAAGAGAAAGGGGTAGTTTACCAGCAACGTTTTATGTTTTAACAAGTGTATTTTATATGGCAAACGATAACAGCCGCAAATTCAAACAGAATCAAAAGATTATTTGCATACAGCCCTAAATTGTAGAGTTCTCAAGACCTATTGTTTTTGGTGAAGTTCGGTTGAGGGAAAGGGGTAGTTTACCAGCAACGTTTTTTTAACAAGGTTATTTTCTATGGCAAACGATAACAGCCGCAAAATCAAACAGAATCAAATAATGTTTTGCATACAGCCATGATTTGTAGAGTACTCAAGCCCTATTGTTTTTGGTGAAGATCGGTTAAGGGAAAGGGGTAGTTTACCGGTAACGTTTTATGTTTTAACAAGGGTATTTCTTATTGCAAACGATAACAGCCGCAAATTCAAACAGAATCAAAAGGTTATTTGCATACAGCCCTAAATTGTAGAGTTCTCAAGACCTGTTGTTTTTGGTGAAGATCGGTTATGGGGAAGGGGTTGTTTACCTGCAACGTTTTTTTATCAAGCGTATTTTCTATGGAAAACGATAACAGCCGCAAATTCAAACAGAATCAAATAATGTTTTGCATACAGCCCTGATTTGTAGAGTACTCAAGACCTATTGTATTTGGTGAAGATCGGTTATGGGGAAGGGGTAGTTTACCTGCAACCTTTTACGTTTTAACAAGAGTAAAGTACTTGATAATTTATTTAAACTTTTTGAAACAATGGTAATTGTTAAAAATAAAATAATTTTGTTGCCATGCAACAAAATTATAATTTTTTCATTTTAAAGTAATATAATATTTTTTTCATTTAATACAGCAATACAAAGGCAAGTAAGACACAGCCTGGCTGTTTAATAAGATATCGTTTGCCATATAAAATACGCTTGATAAAAAAACGTAGCAGGTAAACTACCCCTTGCCCAGAACCGATCTTCACCAAAAACAGCAATTTCTGGCTGATTAATAAGATACAGCCCTGAATTGTAGAGTTCTCAATATATGTCTTTTTTGGTAAAGATCGGTTAAGGAAATGGGTAGTTTACCTGCAACGGTTTTTTATAAAGGGCAATTTTTACTTCCATATTCCTTAAAGAATGGAAGTATGGTGATGGCAAAAAATATCGTGTTCGAGATTATTGCAGATTCTGATTCTACTACACTCAAAACATGAAAAAAGTCGTATTCCGAAAAGTGTCTGTGTGTGTGTCTGTCTGTCTGTGTGTCTGTAGATTTTTTTTTTTTGGCAAACTATAACTGCCGCAAAATCAACCAGAATCAATTAATTGGTTGCATACAGCTCTGATTTGCAGAGTACTCGCGACCTATTGTTTTTGGTGAAGATCGGTTGAGGGAAAGGGGTAGTTTACCGGCAACGGTTTTTTTTTAGCAAGGGTAATTTTGTTTGTTTGGCAAAAGATAACAGCCGCAAATTCAAACAGAATCAAATAATGTTTCGTATACAGCCCTGAATTGTAAAGTTCTCAAGAACTGTTGATTTTGGTGAAGATCGGTTAAGGGAAAAGGGTAGTTTACCTGTAACGTTTTATGTTTTAACAAGGGTATTTCTTATGGCAAACGATAACAGCCGCAAATTCAAACAGAATCAAAAGATTATTTGCATACAGCTCTAGAGTGCAGAGTTGTCAAGACCTTATGTTTTTGGTGAAGATTGGTTAAGGGGAAGGGGTAGTTTACCAGCAACGTTTTTTTATCAAGCGTATTTTCTATGGCAAACGATAACAGCCGCAAATTCAAACAGAATCAAATAATTTTTTGCATACGTCCCTGAATTGTAGAGGTCTCAATGACTTTCGATTTTGGTGAAGATCGGTTAAGGGGAAGGGGTAGTTTACCAGCAACCTTTTACGTTTTAACAAGAGTAAAGTACTTGAAAATTTATTTAAACTTTTTGAAACAAACGATAACAGCCGCAAATTCAAACAGAATCAAAAGATTATTTGCATAAAGCCCTAAATTGTAGAGTTCTCAAGACCTCTTGTTTTTGGTGAAGATCGGTTGAGGGAAAGGGGTAGTTTACCGGCAACGTTTTTTTAACAAGGGTATTTTCTATGGCAAACTATAACAGCCGCAAATTCAAACAGAATCAAATAATGTTTTGTATACAGCCCTGATTTGCAGTGTACTCAAGACCTTTTGTTTTTGGTGAAGATCGGTTAAGGGGAAGGGGTAGTTTACCAGCAACCTTTTACGTTTTAACAAGAGTAAAGTACATGAAAATTTATTTAAACTTTTTGAAACAAACGATAACACCCGCAAATTCAAACATAATCAAATGATGTATTGCATACAGCCCTGTATTGTAGAGGTCTCAGTACCTATTGGTGTTTGTGAAGATCGGTTAATGGAAAGGGGTAGTTTACCAGCAACGTTTTATGTTTTAAAAGGGTATTTTATATTGCAAACTATAACAGCCGCAAATTCATACAGAATCAAATAATGTTTTGCATACAGCCCTGACGTGTAGAGTACTCAAGACACTTTGTTTTTGGTGAAGATCGGTTAAGGGGAAGGGGTAGTTTACCTGCTACGTTTTTTTATCAAGCGTATTTTATATGGCAAACGATAACTGCCGCAAATCCAAACTGAATCAAACACTTTTTTGCATACGTCCCTGAATTGTAGAGGTCTCAAGGACTTTCGATTTTGGTGAAGATCGGTTGAGGGAAGGGGTAGTTTACAGGCATCGTTTTATGTTTTAAAAGGGTATTTTATATGGCAAACGATAAGAGCCTCAAATTTAAACAGAATCAAATACGTTTTAGCATACAGTCCAGATTTCTTGAGTACTAAAGACCTATTGTTTTTGGTGAAGATCGTTTAAGGGAAAGGGGTAGTTTACCGGCCACGTTGTTTGTTTTATCAAGGGTATTTTGTATGGCAAACGATAACAGCCGCAAATTAAAACAGAAGCATATAATATTTTACATACTGCTGATTTTGGTAAAGATCGGTTAAGGGAAGGGGGTTGTTTAGCATTAACGTTTTATATTTTACCAAGGGTATTTTCTATGGCAAATGATAACAGCCGCAAATTCAAACATAATCAAATAATGTTTTGCATACTGCCTTGAATTGTAGAGTTTTCAAGACCTTTCGTTTTTGGTGAAGTTGGATTAGGGAAAAGGGTAGTTTACAGGCAACGTTTTATGTTTTAAAAGGGTATTTTATATGGCAAACGATAAGAGCCTCAAATTTAAACAGAATCAAATACGTTTTAGCATACAGTCCAGATTTCTTGAGTACTAAAGACCTATTGTTTTTGGTGAAGATCGTTTAAGGGAAAGGGGTAGTTTACCGGCCACGTTGTTTGTTTTATCAAGGGTATTTTGTATGGCAAACGATAACAGCCGCAAATTCAAACAGAAGCATATAATATTTTACATACAGCCCTGAATTGTAGAGTTCTCAATACATGTCGTTTTTGCTAAAGATCGGTTAAGGGAAATGGGTAGTTTACCTGCAACGGTTTTTTATAAAGGGTAATTTTTACTTCCATATTCCTTAAGGAATGGAAGTATGGTGATGGCAAAAAAAATCGTGTTCGAGATTATTGCAGATTCTGATTCTACTACACTCAAAACATGAAAAAAAGTCGTTTTCCGAAAAGTGTCTGCGTGTGTGTCTGTCTGTCTGTCTGTCTGTCTGTGTGTCTGTGTGTCTGTGTGTCTATAGATTTTTTTTCTAAGGCAAACGATAACTGCCACAAATTCAAACAGAATCAAATAATTTTTTGCATGCAGCCCTGATTTGCAGAGTACTCGCGGCCTATAGTTTTTGGTGAAGATCGGTTGAGGGAAAGGGGTAGTTTACCGGCAACGGTTTTTTTTTAGCAAGGGTAATTTTGTTTGTTTGGCAAACGATAACAGCCGCAAATTCAAACAGAATCAAATAATGTTTCGCATACAGCCCTGAATTGTAGAGTTCTCAAGATCTGTTGATTTTGGTAAAGATCGGTTAAGGGAAGGGGGTAGTTTACCAGTAACGTTTTATGTTTTAACAAGGGTATTTCTTATGGCAAACGATAACAGCCGCAAATTCAAACAGAATCAAAAGATTATTTGCATACAGCCCTAAATTGTAGAGTTCTCAAGACCTATTGCTTTTGGTGACGTTCGGTTGAGGGAAAGGGGTAGTTTACCAGCAACGTTTTTTTAACAAGGGTATTTTCTATGGCAAACGATAACAGCCGCAAATTCAAACAGAATCAAATAATGTTTTGCATACAGCCCTGATTTTGTAGAGTACTCAAGACATATTGTTTTTGGTGAAGATCGGTTAAGGGAAAGGGGTAGTTTACCTGTAACGTTTTATGTTTTAACAAGGGTATTTCCTATGGCAAACGATAACAGCCGCAAATTCAAACAGAATCAAAAGATTATTTGCATACAGCCCTAAATTGTAGAGTTCTCAAGACCTGTTGTTTTTGGTGAAGATCGGTTGAGGGAAAGGGGTAGTTTAGCTACAACGTTTTTTTAACAAGGGTATTTTCTATGGCAAACGATAACAGCCGCAAATTCAAACAGAATCAAATAATTTTTTGCATACGTCCCTTAATTGTAGAGCTCTCAACGACTTTCGATTTTGGTGAAGATCGGTTAAGGGGAAGGGGTAGTTTACCTGCAACCTTTTACGTTTTAACAAGAGTAAAGTACTTGAAAATTTATTTAAACTTTTTGAAACAATGGTAATTGTTAAAAATAAAATAATTTTGTTGCCAGCCAATAAAATTATAATTTTTTCATTTTAATGTAATATAATATTTTTCATTTAATACAGCAATAAAAAGGCAGGTAAGACACAGCCTGGCTGTTTGGCTGAAAATGATTTTAAATATAAATCTTAGAATATGGAAGTCATGTATGGTTCTCCATACCGATATTTACTTCCATGTTCCTTAACGAAATGGAAGTATGGTGATGGCAACAAAAATCGTGTTCGAGATTATTGCAGATTCTGATTGTACTACACTCAAAACATGAAAAAAGTTGTTTTTCGAAAAGCGTGTGTGTGTGTGTGTGTGTGTGTGTGTGTGTGTGTGTGTGTGTGTGTGTGTGTGTGTGTGTGTGTGTGTGTGTGTGTGTGTGTGTGTGTGTGTGTGTGTGTGTGTAGATTTCCTTTTAACAAACGATACAGCCGCAAATTCGAACAGAATCAAATATTTTTTTGCATACTGCCCTGATTTGTAGAGTGCTCACGACGTATTGTTTTTGGTGAAGATAGGTTGAGGGAAAGGGGTAGTTTACCGGCAACGTTTTTTTTTTATCAAGGTTAATTTTGTTTGCTTGGCAAACGATAACAGCCGCAATTTCAAACAGAATCAAATAATGTTTCGCATGCAGCCCTGAGTTGTAGATTTCTCAAGATCTGTTGATTTTGGTAAAGATCGGTTAAGAGAAAGGGGTAGTTTACCAGCAACGTTTTATGTTTTAACAAGTGTATTTTATATGGCAAACGACAACAGCCGCAAATTCAAACATAATCAAATAATGTTTTGCATACTACCCTGAATTGTATAGTTCTCAAGACCTTACGGTTTTTGTGAAGATCGGTTAAGGGAAAGTGGTAGTTTACCAGCAACGTTTTATGTTTTAAATGGGTATTTTCTATGGCAATCGATAAGAGCCGCAAATTCAAACAAAATCAAATACGTCTTTGCATACATTCCTGATTTCTTGAGTAGTAAAGACCTATTGTTTTTGGTGAAGATCGATTAAGGGAAAGGGGTAGTTTACCGGCCACATTTTTTATTTTATCTAGGGTGTTTTGTATGGCAAACGATAACAGCCGCAAATTCAAACAGAATCATATAATATTTTGCATACAGCCCTGAATTGTAGAGTTCTCAATACCCGTCGTTTTTGGTGAAGATCGGTTAAGGGAAATGGGTAGTTTACCAGCAACAGTTTTTTATCAAGAGTAATTTTTGTTTATGGTAAACGATAATAGCCGCAAATTCAAACAGAATCAAATGATGTTTTGCATACAGCCATGTATTGTAGAATTCTCAATACCTATTGGTGTTTGTGAAGATCGGTTAAGGGAAAGGGGTAGTTTACCAGCAACGTTTTATGTTTTAAAAGGGTATTTTATATTGCAAACGGTAAGAGCCGCAAATTCAAACAGAATCAAATACGTTTTCGCATACAGCCCTGATTTGTTGAGTACTAAAGACCTATTTTTTTTGGTGAAGATCGGTTAAGGAGAGGGGGTAGTTTACCAGCCACGTTTTTTGTATTATGAAGGGTATTGCGTATGGTAAACGATAACTGCCGCAAATTCAAACAGAATCATATAATATTTTGCATTCAGCCCTGAATTGTAGAGATCTCAAGACCTTTCGTTTTTGGTGAAGATCGGTTAAGCGAAAGGGGTAGTTTACCAGCAACGGTTTTTATCAATGGTGATTTTACTTCAATGTTCCTTAAGGAAATGGAAGTATGGTGATGGCAAAAGAAATCGTGTTCGAGATTATTGCAGAATATGATTTTACTACACTCAAAACATGAAAAAAAGTCATTTTTCGAAAAGTGTGTGTGTGTGTGTCTGTGTGTCTATGTGTCTGTCTGTCTATAGATTTTTTTATATGGCAAACGATAACAGCCGCAAATTCAAATAGAATCAAATATTTTTTTGCATACTGCCCTGATTTGTATAGTACTCGAGACCTGTTATTTTTGGTAAAGATCGGTTGAGGGAAAGGGGTAGTTTACCGGCAAAGGTTATTTTTTATCAAGAGTAATTTTGTTTGTTTGGCAAACGATAACAGCCACAAATTCAAACAGAATCAAATAATGTTTCGTATACGGCCCTGAATTGTATAGTTCTCAAGCTCTGTTGATTTTGGTAAATATCGGTTAAGGGAAAGGGGTAGTTTACCAGCAACGTTTTATGTTTTTAAAAAGGGTATTTTGTATGGCAAACGATAAGAGCCGCAAATTCAAACTGAATCATATAATATTTTGCATACAGCCCTCAATTGTAGAGTTCTCAAGACGTATCGTTTTTGGTGAAGATCGGTTAAAGGAAATGGGTAGTTTACCGGCAACGGGTTTTTATCAAATTGTAATTTTTACTTCCATGTTCCTTAAGGAAATGGAAGTATGGTGATGGCAAAAAAAAATCGTGTTCGAGATTATTGCAGACACTGATTGTACTACACTCAAAACATGAAAAAAGTCGTTTTTCGAAATGTGTGTGTGTGTGTGTGTGTGTGTGTGTGTGTGTGTGTGTGTGTGTGTGTGTGTGTGTGTGTGTGTGTGTGTGTGTGGATTTTTTTGGCAAAAGATAACAGCTGCAAATTCAAAGAGAATCAAATAATGTTTTGCATACTGCCATGTTTTGTAGAGTTCTCAATACCTATTGGTGTTTGTGAAGATCGGTTAAGGGAAAGGGGTAGTTTACCAGCAACATTTTATGTTTTAAAAGGGTATTTTCTATTGCAAACGATAAGAGCCGAAAATTCAAACAGAATCAAATACGTTTTCGCATAAAGCCCTGATTTGTTGAGTACTAAAGACCTATTGTTTTTGGTGAAGAACCGTTAAGGGAAGGGTGCAAAACATGAAAAAAGTTGTATTTCGAAAAGTGTGTGTGTGTGTGTGTGTGTGTGTGTGTGTGTGTGTGTGTGTGTGTGTGTGTGTGTGTGTGTGTGTGTGTGTGTGTGTGTGTGTGTGTGTGTGTGTGTGTGTGTGTGTGTGTGTGTGTGTGTGTGTGTGTGTGTGTAGATTTCCTTTTAGCAAACGATACTGCCGCAAATTCAAACAGAATCAAATAATTTTTTGCATACTGACCTGATTTGTAGAGTACTCACGACGTATTGTTTTTGGTGAAGATAGTTTGAGGGAAAGGGGTAGTTTACCAGCAACGTTTTATGTTTTAAAGGGTATTTTTTATGGCAAACGATAAGAGACGCAAATTCATACAGAATCAAATACGTTTTCGCATACAGCCCTGATTTGTTGAGTACTAAAGACCTATTGTTTTTGGTGAAGATCGGTTAAGGGAGGGGGGTAGTTTACCAACCACGTTTAATGTTTTATCAAGGGTATTTCGTATGGCAAACGATAACTGTCGCAAATTCAAACAGAATGATATAATATTTTGCATTCAGCCCAGAATTGTAGAGTTCTCAAGACTTACCGTTTTTGGTGAAGATCGGTTAAAGGAAAGGGGTAGTTTACCAGCAACAGATTTTATCAAGGGTAATTTTTGTCTATGGTAAACGATAACAGCCGCAAATTCAAACAGAATCAAATGAATTTTTGCATGCAGCCCTGTATTGTAGAGTTCTCAATACCTATTGGTGTTTGTGAAGATCGGTTAAGGGAAAGGGGTAGTTTACCAGCAACGTTTTATGTTTTGAAAGGGTATTTTCTATTGCAAACGATAAGAGTCGCAAATCCAAACAGAATCAAATAGTTTTCTGCATGTAGACCTGGTTTGTAGAGTACTCAAGACCTATTGATTTTGGTGAAGATCGGTTAAGGGAAGGGGGTAGTTTACCAGCCACGTTTTTTGTTTTATGAAGGGTATTGCGTATGGCAAACGATAACTGCCGCAAATTCAAACAGAATCATATAATATTTTGCATACAGTCCTGAATTGTAGAGTTCTCAAGACCTGTTAATTTTGGTAAAGATCGGTTAAGGGAAAGGGATTGTTTACCAGCAACGGTTTTTTTTTTCATTTCGAATATGATTTTAAATATAAATCTTAGAACATGGAAGTCATGTATGGTTCTCCATACCGATATTTACTTCAATGTTCCTTAAGGAAATGGAAGTTTGGTGATGGCAAAAAAAATCGTGTTCGAGATTATTGCAGATTCTGATTGTACTACACTCAAAACAT
This sequence comes from Magicicada septendecula, assembly GCA_034769895.1. Classification (NCBI taxonomy): domain Eukaryota; kingdom Metazoa; phylum Arthropoda; class Insecta; order Hemiptera; family Cicadidae; genus Magicicada; species Magicicada septendecula. The sequence goes on from CM068368.1 coordinate 324,983,666, forward strand.
GAAAAAAGTTGTATGTGTGTGTCGAAAAGTGTGTGTGTGTGTGTGTGTGTGTGTGTGTGTGTGTGTGTGTGTGTGTGTGTGTGTGTGTGTGTGTGTGTGTGTGTGTGTGTGTGTGTGTGTGTGTGTGTGTGTGTGTGTGTGTGTGTGTGTGTGTGTGTGTGTGTAGATTTCCTTTTAGCAAACGATACTGCCGCAAATTCAAACAGAATCAAATAATTTTTTGCATACTGACCTGATTTGTAGAGTACTCACGACGTATTGTTTCTGGTGAAGATAGGTTGAGGGAAAGGGGTAGTTTACCAGCAACGTTTTATGTTTTAAAGGGTATTTTTTATGGCAAACGATAAGAGACGCAAATTCAAACAGAATCAAATACGTTTTCGCATACAGCCCTGATTTGTTGAGTACTAAAGACCTATTGTTTTTTGTGAAGATCGGTTAAGGGAAGGGGGTAGTTTACCAGCCACGTTTAATGTTTTATCAAGGGTATTTCGTATGGCAAACGTTAACTGCCGCAAATTCAAACAGAATCATATAATATTTTGCATTCAGCCCTGAATTGTAGAGTTCTCAAGACTTGTCGTTTTTGGTGAAGATCGATTAAGCGGAAGGGGTAGTTTACCAGCAACGGTTTTTTATCAAGTGTGATTTTACTTCAATGTTCCTTAAGGAAATGGAAGTATGGTGATGGCAAAAAAAATCGTGTTCGAGATTATTGCAGAATATGATTGCAACATTATGAACATTATTTGCATACAGCCCTCAATTTTAGAGATCTCAAGACCTACGGTTTTGGGTTAGATCGGTTACGGGAAGGGGGTAGTTTACCAACCACGTTTTATGTTTTATCAAAGGTATTTCGTATGGCAAACGATAACTGCCGCAAATTCAAACAGAATCATATAATATTTTGCATACAGCCCTGAATTGTAGAGTTCTCAAGACTTGTCGTTTTTGGTGAAGATCGGTTAAGCGGAAGGGGTAGTTTACCAGCAACGGTTTTTTATCAAGTGTGATTTTACTTCAATGTTCCTTAAGGAAATGGAAGTACGGTGATGGCAAAAATATCGTGTTCGAGATTATTGCAGAATATGATTGTACTACACTCAAAACATGAAAAAAAGTCATTTTTCGAAAAAGTGTCCGTGTGTGTGTCTGTGTGTCTCTGTGTCTGGCTGTCTATAGATTTTTTGGCAAACGATAACAGTCGCAAATTCAAACGGAATCAAATAATGTTCCGCATACGGCCCTCAATTGTAGAGTTCTCAAGATCTGTTGATTTTGGTAAAGATCGGTTAAGGGAAAGGGATAGTTTACCTGCAACATTTTATGTTTTAACAAGGGTATCTTGTATGGCAAACGATAATACCCGCAAATTCAAACAGAATCATATAATATTTTGCATACCGGCCTTAATTGTAGTGTTCTCAATACCTGTCGTTTTTGGTGAAGATCGGTTAAGGGAAAGGGGTAGTTTACCGTCTACGTTTTCTGTTTTAAAAGGATATTTTTTTGGCAAACGATAAGAGCAGCATATTCAAACAGAATCAAATGATTATTTGCATGCAGCCCTAAATTGTAGAGTTCTCAAGACCAATTGATTTTGGTGAAGATCGGTTAAGGGAAGTGGGTAGTTTACCGGCTACGTTTTATGTTTAAAAGGGTATTTTTTATGGCAAACGATAAGAGTCGCAAATTCAAACAGAATCAAATACTTTTCTGCATGTAGCCCTGGTTTGTAGAGTACTCAAGACCTATTGATTTTGGTGAAGATCGGTAAGGGAAAGGGGTAGTTTACCAGCAACTTTTTTTTTTTAAACAAGTGTAATTTTTTTCTATGGCAAACGATAACAGCCGCAAATTCAAACAGAATCAACTACTCTTTTGCATACAGCCCTGAATTATAGAGTTCTCAAGACTTATTGGTTTTGGTGAGGATCGGTTATTGGGAAGGGGTAGTTTACCGGCAACGTTTATTTATCGGGGAAATTTTTTTCTATGGAAAACTAAAACAGCTTCAAATTCAAACAGAATCAACTACTCTTTTGCAAGCAGCCCTGAAATGTAGAGTTCTCAAGACCTGTTGATTTTGGTGAAGATCGGATAAGAGAAAGTAGTAGTTTACCTGCAACGGTTTTTTTTTAAACAAGTGTAATTGTTTTCTATGGCAAACGATAACAGCCGCAAATTCAAACTGAATCAGCTACTCTTTTGCATACAGCCCTGAATTATAGAGTTCTCAAGACCTATTGGTTTTGGTGAAGATCGGTTAAGGGGAAGGGGTAGTTTACCAGCAACGTTTTTTTAACGGGGGTAATTTTTTTCTATGGCAATCGATAACAGCCGCTAATTCAAACAGAATACACTACTCTTTTGCATACAGCCCTGAATTGTAGAGTCCTCAAGTCCTTTTGGTGTTGGTGAAGATCGGTTAAAGGTAAGGGGTAGTTTACCAGCAACATTTATATTTTAACAAGGGTAATTTTTTATATGACGATCGATAACTACCGCAAATTCAAACAGAATCAAATGATTATTTGCATACAGCCCTCAATTTTAGAGATCTCAAGACCTATGGTTTTTGGTGAAGATCGGTTAAGGGAAAGGGGTAGTTTATCAGCAACGGTTTTTTATCAAGGGTAATTTTTTTCTATGGCAAACGATAAGAGCCGCAAATTCAAACAGAATCAAATGATGTTTTGCATACAGGCCTGTATTGTACAGTTCTCAATACCTATTGGTGTTGGTAAAGATCGCTTAATGGAAAGGGGTATTTTAGGGGCTACATTTTATGTTTTGACAAGGGTAATTTTTTATATGACGAACGATAACTGCCGTAAATTCAAACTGAATCAACTACGTTTTTGCATACCTTTTTGAACTAAAGAGAACTCAAGGTCTGTTGATATTATTGAAGATCGGTTAATGGAAGGGGGTAGTTTATCAGCAACGTTTTATGTTTTAAAAAGGTTAATTTTTTATGACGAACGATAACTGCCGAAAATTCAAAGAGAATCAAATAATTTTTTGCACACCTTCCTGAGCTTTAGAGAACTCAAGGTCTGTTGATTTTGGTGAAGATCGGTTAAGGAGAAGGGGTAGTTTACCAGCAACATTTTAAGTTGTAACAAGAGAAATGTTTCCATGACGAACGATAACTGCCGCACATTCAAACAGAATCAAATATTGTTTTGCATGCATCCCTGAATTGTAGAAGAGTGAAGGTCTATTGATTTTGGAGAAGATCGGTTAAGAGAAAGGGGTAGTTTACCGGAAACATTTTATGATTTAACGAGAGTAAAGTACTTAATTTCTAATATAATGTATCCTGATAAGAAGCTCATAATAATCCACTGTAGAAACGTATATGAAATATCTATAAGTGAAGAGGCTCGGTGAACGGGGTGGGGGTAATTTTCTATTATTAAAAATTATAGTTGAACCTGGAGGGTATAATTTTTTAGTGTACTACGTTATCGGCAACAAAGAAGTAGTTTTTTGTTAAAATTGCTTCCCGGGCTCTTTAGCCGTAGTCCAATGTTTTCTGTAAAACCAGACTTTTCTGCAGTGCCATCGACTGCCATCATCAGTGAAAATCGAGTGCGAAAACTTGAGGTGGTATACGTTTGTGACCACAGTACTGTGGTTAATGCTGAAGCAATAAGTAGAAAGACGTCGTTTCTATGGAAATATTTCATTTCGAATATGATTTTAAATATAAATCTTAGAACATGGAAGTCATGTATGGTTCACCATACCGATATTTTTTACTTCCATATTCCTTAAGGAATGGAAGT
>CM068368.1:324992462-324999962 GCA_034769895.1 Magicicada septendecula
AATTGTAGAGGTCTCAATGACTTTCGATTTTGGTGAAGATCGGTTAAGGGGAAGGGGTAGTTTACCGGCAACCTTTTACGTTTTAACAAGAGTAAAGTACTTGAAAATTTATTTAAACTTTTTGAAACAATGGTAATTGTTAAAAATAAAATAATTTTGTTGCCAGGCAATAAAATTATAATTTTTTCATTTTAATGTAATATAATATTTTTCATTTAATACAGCAATAAAAAGGCAGGTAAGACACAGCCTGGCTGTTTGGCTGAAAATTATTTTAAATATAAATCTTAGAATATGGAAGTCATGTATGGTTCTCCATACCAAATTCAAACAGAAGCATATAATATTTTATATACAGCCCTGAATTGTAGAGTTCTCAATACATGTCGTTTTTGGTAAAGATCGGTTAAGGGAAATGGGTAGTTTACCTGCAACGGTTTTTTATAAAGGATAATTTTTACTTCCATGTTCCTTAAGGAAATGGAAGTATGGTGATGGCAAAAAAATCGTGTTCGAGATTATTGCAGATTCTGATTGTACTACACTCAAAACATGAAAAAAAGTCGTTTTTCGAAATGTGTGTGTGTGTGTGTGTGTGTGTGTGTGTGTGTGTGTGTGTGTGTGTGTGTGTGTGTGTGTGTGTGTGTGTGTGTGTGTGTGTGTGTGTGTGTGTGTGTGTGTGTGTAGATTTCCTTTTAGCAAACGATACAGCCGCAAATTCGAACAGAATCAAATAATTTTTTGCATACTGCCCTGATTTGTAGAGTGCTCACGACGTATTGTTTTTGGTGAAGATAGGTCGAGGGAAAGGGGTAGTTTACCGGCAACGTTTTTTTTTATCAAGGTTAATTTTGTTTTCTTGGCAAACGATAACAGCCGCAAATTCAAACAGAATCAAATGATGTTTTGCTTACAGCCCTGTATTGTAGAGTTCTCAATACCTATTGGTGTTTGTGAAGATCGGTTAAGGGAAAGGGGTAGTTTACCAGCAACGTTTTATGTTTAAAAGGGTATTTTCTTTTGCAAACGATAAGAGCCGCAAATTCAAACAGAATCAAATACGTTTTCGCATACAGCCCTGATTTGTTGAGTACTAAAGACCTATTGTTTTTGGCGAAGATCGGTTATGGGAAGGGGGTAGTTTACCAGCCACGTTTTTTGTTTTATGAAGGGTATTGCGTATGGCAAACGATAACTGCCGCAAATTCAAACAGAATCATATAATATTTTTCATACAGCCCTGAATTGCAGAGTTCTCAAGACTTGCCGTTTTTGGTGAAGATCGGTTAAAGGAAAGGGGTAGTTTACCAGCAACGGTTTTTTATCAAGGGTATTTTTACTTCCATATTCCTTAAGGAATGGAAGTATGGTGATGGCAAAAAAAATCGTGTTCGAGATTATTGCAGATTCTGATTCTACTACACTCAAAACATGAAAAAAGTCGTTTTCCGAAAAGTGTCTGTGTGTGTGTCTGTCTGTCTGTCTGTCTGTGTGTCTGTCTGTGTGTCTGTCTGTGTGTCTGTCTGTAGATTTTTTTTTTTTGGCAAACGATAACTGCCGCAAATTCAAACAGAATCAAATAATTTTTTGCATGCAGCCCTGATTTGGAGAGTACTCGCGATCTATTGTTTTTGGTGAAGATCGGTTGAGGGAAAGGGTAGTTTACCGGCAACGGTTTTTTTTTAGCAAGGGTAATTTTGTTTGTTTGGCAAACGATAACAGCTGCAAATTCAAACAGAATCAAATAATGTTTCGCATACAGCCCTGAATTGTAGAGTTCTCAAGATCTGTTGATTTTGGTGAAGACCGGTTAAGGGAAAGGGGTAGTTTACCTGTAACGTTTTATGTTTTAACAAGGGTATTTCCTATGGCAAACGATAACAGCCGCAAATTCAAACAGAATCAAAAGATTATTTGCATACAGCCCTAAATTGTAGAGTTCTCAAGACCTATTGTTTTTGGTGAAGTTCGGTTGAGGGAAAGGGGTAGTTTACCAGCAACGTTTTTTTAACAAGGGTATTTTATATGGCAAACGATAACAGCCGCAAATTTAAACAGAATCAAATAATGTTTTGCATACAGCCCTGATTTGTAGAGTACTCAAGGCCTGTTGTTTTTGGTGAAGATCGGTTCAGGAAAAGGGGTAGTTTACCGGTAACATTTTATGTTTTAACAAGGGTATTTCTTATGGCAAACGATAACAGCCGTAAATTCAAGCAGAATCAAAAGATTCTTTGCATACAGCACTAAATTGTAGAGTTCTCAAGACCTTTTGTTTTTGGTGAAGATCGGTTGAGGGAAAGGGGTAGTTTACCAGCAACGTTTTTTTAACAAGGGTATTTTCTATGGCAAACGATAACAGCCGCAAATTCAAACAGAATCAAATAATGTTTTGCATACAGCCCTGATTTGTAGAGTACTCAAGACCTTTTGTTTTTGGTGAAGATCGGTTAAGGGGAAGGGGTTGTTTACCAGCAACGTTTTTTTATCAAGCGTATTTTCTATGGCAAACGATAACACCCGCAAATTCAAACAGAATCAAATAATTTTTTGCATACGTCCCTAAATTGTAGAGGTCTCAATGACTTTCGATTTTGGTGAAGATCGGTTAAGGGGAAGGGGTAGTTTACCGGCAACCTTTTACGTTTTAACAAGAGTAAAGTACTTGAAAATTTATTTAAACTTTTTGAAACAATGGTAATTGTTAAAAATAAAATAATTTTGTTGCCAGGCAATAAAATTATAATTTTTTCATTTTAATGTAATATAATATTTTTCATTTAATACAGCAATAAAAAGGCAGGTAAGACACAGCCTGGCTGTTTGGCTGAAAATTATTTTAAATATAAATCTTAGAATATGGAAGTCATGTATGGTTCTCCATACCAAATTCAAACAGAAGCATATAATATTTTATATACAGCCCTGAATTGTAGAGTTCTCAATACATGTCGTTTTTGGTAAAGATCGGTTAAGGGAAATGGGTAGTTTACCTGCAACGGTTTTTTATAAAGGGTAATTTTTACTTCCATGTTCCTTAAGGAAATGGAAGTATGGTGATGGTAAAAAAATCGTGTTCGAGATTATTGCAGATTCTGATTGTACTACACTCAAAACATGAAAAAAAGTCGTTTTTCGAAATGTGTGTGTGTGTGTGTGTGTGTGTGTGTGTGTGTGTGTGTGTGTGTGTGTGTGTGTGTGTGTGTGTGTGTGTGTGTGTGTGTGTGTGTGTGTGTGTGTGTGTGTGTGTGTGTGTGTGTGTGTGTGTGTGTGTGTGTGTGTGTGTGTGTAGATTTCCTTTTAGCAAACGATACAGCCGCAAATTCGAACAGAATCAAATAATTTTTTGCATACTGCCCTGATTTGTAGGGTGCTCACGACGTATTGTTTTTGGTGAAGATAGGTTGAGGGAAAGGGGTAGTTTACCGGCAACGTTTTTTTTTATCAAGGTTAATTTTGTTTTCTTGGCAAACGATAACAGCCGCAAATTCAAACAGAATCAAATGATGTTTTGCTTACAGCCCTGTATTGTAGAGTTCTCAATACCTATTGGTGTTTGTGAAGATCGGTTAAGGGAAAGGGGTAGTTTACCAGCAACGTTTTATGTTTTAAAAGGGTATTTTCTATTGCAAACGATAAGAGCCGCAAATTCAAACAGAATCAAATACGTTTTCGCATACAGCCCTGATTTGTTGAGTACTAAAGACCTATTGTTTTTGGTGAAGATCGGTTAAGGGAAGGGGGTAGTTTACCAGCCACGTTTTTTGTTTTATGAAGGGTATTGCGTATGGCAAACGATAACTGCCGCAAATTCAAACAGAATCATATAATATTTTGCATACAGCCCTGAATTGCAGAGTTCTCAAGACTTGCCGTTTTTGGTGAAGATCGGTTAAAGGAAAGGGGTAGTTTACCAGCAACGGTTTTTAATCAAGGGTATTTTTACTTCCATATTCCTTAAGGAATGGAAGTATGGTGATGGCAAAAAAAATCGTGTTCGAGATTATTGCAGATTCTGATTCTACTACACTCAAAACATGAAAAAAAGTCGTTTTCCGAAAAGTGTCTGTGTGTGTGTCTGTCTGTCTGTCTGTGTGTCTGTCTGTGTGTCTGTCTGTGTGTCTGTGTGTAGATTTTTTTTTTTGGCAAACGATAACTGCCGCAAATTCAAACAGAATCAAATAATTTTTTGCATGCAGTCCTGATTTGCAGAGTACTCGCGATCTATTGTTTTTGGTGAAGATCGGTTGAGGGAAAGGGGTAGTTTACCGGCAACGGTTTTTTTTTAGCAAGGGTAATTTTGTTTGTTTGGCAAACGATAACAGCTGCAAATTCAAACAGAATCAAAAGATTATTTGCATACAGCCCTAAATTGTAGAGTTCTCAAGAGCTAATGTTTTTGGTGAAGTTCGGTTGAGGGAAAGGGGTAGTTTACCTGCAACGTTTTTTTAACAAGGGTATTTCCTATGGCAAACGATAACAGCCGCAAATTTAAACAGAATGAAATAATGTTTTGCATACAGCCCTGATTTGAAGAGTACTCAAGGCCTATTGTTCTTGGTGAAGATCGGTTCAGGAAAAGGGGTAGTTTACCTGTAACGTTTTATGTTTTAACAAGGGTATTTCCTATGGCAAACGATAACAGCCGCAAATTCAAGCAGAATCAAAAGATTCTTTGCATACAGCACTAAATTGTAGAGTTCTCAAGACCTATTGTTTTTGGTGAAGATCGGTTGATGGAAATGGGTAGTTTACCAGCAACGATTTTTTAACAAGGGTATTTTCTATGGCAAACGATAACAGCCGCAAATTCAAACAGAATCAAATAATGTTTTGCATACAGCCCTGATTTGTAGAGTACTCAAGACCTATTGTTTTTGGTGAAGATCGGTTAGGGGAAGGGGTTGTTTACCAGCAACGGTTTTTTATCAAGGGTATTTTTACTTCCATATTCCTTAAAGAATGGAAGTATGGTGATGGCAAAAAAAATCGTGTTCGAGATTATTGCAGATTCTGATTCTACTACACTCAAAACATGAAAAAAAGTCGTTTTCCGAAAAGTGTCTGTGTGTGTGTGTCTGTCTGTCTGTGTGTGTGTCTGTCTGTGTGTCTGTCTGTGTGTCTATCTGTAGATTTTTTTTTATTTGCAAACGATAACTGCCGCAAATTCATACAGAATCAAATAATTTTTTGCATGCAGCCCTGATTTGCAGAGTACTAGCGATCTATTGTTTTTGGTGAAGATCGGTTGAGGGAAGGGGTAGTTTACCGGCAACAGTTTTTTTTTAGCAAGGGTAATTTTGTTTGTTTGGCAAACGATAACAGCTGCAAATTTAAACAGAATCAAATAATGTTTTGCATACAGCCCTGATTTGTAGAGTACTCAAGGCCTATTGTTTTTGGTGAAGATCGGTTTAGGAAAAGGGGTAGTTTACCTGTAACGTTTTATGTTTTAACAAGGGTATTTCCTATGGCAAACGATAACAGCCGCAAATTCAAGCAGAATCAAAAGATTCTTTGCATACAGCACTAAATTGTAGAGTTCTCAATACCTATTGTTTTTGGTGAAGATCGGTTGAGGGAAAGGGGTAGTTTACCAGCAAAGTTTTTTTAACAAGGGTATTTTCTATGGCAAACGATAACAGCCGCAAATTCAAACAGAATCAAATAATGTTTTGCATACAGCCCTGATTTGTAGAGTACTCAAGACCTATTGTTTTTGGTGAAGATCGGTTAAGGGGAAGGGGTTGTTTACCAGCAACGTTTTTTATCAAGCGTATTTTCTATGGCAAACGATAACACCCGCAAATTCAAACAGAATCAAATAATTTTTTGCATACGTCCCTAAATTGTAGAGGTCTCAATGACTTTCGATTTTGGTGAAGATCGGTTAAGGGGAAGGGGTAGTTTACCGGCAACCTTTTACGTTTTAACAAGAGTAAAGTACTTGAAAATTTATTTAAACTTTTTGAAACAATGGTAATTGTTAAAAATAAAATAATTTTGTTGCCAGGCAATAAAATTATAATTTTTTCATTTTAATGTAAAATAATATTTTTCATTTAATACAGCAATAAAAAGGCAGGTAAGACACAGCCTGGCTGTTTGGCTGAAAATTATTTTAAATATAAATCTTACAATATGGAAGTCATGTATGGTTCTCCATACCAAATTCAAACAGAAGCATATAATATTTTATATACAGCCCTGAATTGTAGAGTTCTCAATACATGTCGTTTTTGGTAAAGATCGGTTAAGGGAAATGGGTAGTTTACCTGCAACGGTTTTTTATAAAGGGTAATTTTTACTTCCATGTTCCTTAAGGAAATGGAAGTATGTTGATGGCAAAAAAATCGTGTTCGAGATTATTGCAGATTCTGATTGTACTACACTCAAAACATGAAAAAAAGTCGTTTTTCGAAATGTGTGTGTGTGTGTGTGTGTGTGTGTGTGTGTGTGTGTAGATTTCCTTTTAGCAAACGATACAGCCGCAAATTCGAACAGAATCAAATAATTTTTTGCATACTGCCCTGATTTGTAGAGTGCTCACGACGTATTGTTTTTGGTGAAGATAGGTTGAGGGAAAGGGGTAGTTTAACGGCAACGTTTTTTTTTATCAAGGTAAATTTGGTTTTCTTGGCAAACGATAACAGCCGCAAATTCAAACAGAATCAAATGATGTTTTGCTTACAGCCCTGTATTGTAGAGTTCTCAATACCTATTGGTGTTTGTGAAGATCGGTTAAGGGAAAGGGTTGGTTTACCAGCAACGTTTTATGTTTTAAAAGGGTATTTTCTATTGCAAACGATAAGAGCCGCAAATTCAAACAGAATCAAATACGTTTTCGCATACAGCCCTGATTTGTTGAGTACTAAAGACCTATTGTTTTTGGTAAAGATCGGTTAAGGGAAGGGGGTAGTTTACCAGCCACGTTTTTTGTTTTATGAAGGGTATTGCTTATGGCAAGCGATAACTGCCGCAAATTCAAAGAGAATCATATAATATTTTGCATACAGCCCTGAATTGCAGAGTTCTCAAGACTTGCCGTTTTTGGTGAAGATCGGTTAAAGGAAAGGGGTAGTTTACCAGCAACGGTTTTTTATCAAGGGTATTTTTACTTCCATATTCCTTAAGGAATGGAAGTATGGTGATGGCAAAAAAAATCGTGTTCGAGATTATTGCAGATTCTGATTCTACTACACTCAAAACATGAAAAAAAGTCGTTTTCCGAAAAGTGTCTGTGTGTGTGTCTGTCTGTCTGTCTGTCTGTGTGTCTGTCTGTGTGTCTGTCTGTGTGTCTGTCTGTAGATTTTTTTTTTTTTGGCAAACGATAACTGCCGCAAATTCAAACAGAATCAAATAATTTTTTGCATGCAGCCCTGATTTGCAGAGTACTCGCGATCTATTGTTTTTGGTGAAAATCGGTTGAGGGAAAGGGGTAGTTTACCGGCAACGGTTTTTTTTTAGCAAGGGTAATTTTGTTTGTTTGGCAAACGATAA